>JAPMOB010246823.1:65139-104970 GCA_029875015.1 Lepomis gibbosus | reverse complement strand
ATGGTTCAGGACTCACCTGAGCCAGCCCTAACTATAAGCTTTATCAAAAAGGAAAGTCTTAAGCCTACTCTTAAATGTATAGACGGTAGTAACAATTGTCAAGTTACACCCATCCTCTCTTGGGTCTCAGTCAGTGAGCTTGTAGATCATTTCAGTTCTAAAATGACGGTAATGATGCAATTGCACCCATTAAAGTGAAGGCTGCCTCTGGTAAGAAGAGATATCAAAAAAGCAACAAAATATGTCACAATAATTACGCAGATGACACACAAATGTACATATCATATCACCAGGGGATTTTCAATCCATAGAAGCGCTGAGTAAGCGCATTGAACAAATCAAAAATTGGATGTGGCAGAATTATTTTCAATTAAATAAAGGTAAAAGTAAAGTAATTGTTTTTGGTGTGAAGGAAGAACAATTAAGTCAGCACTCAGCTTCAATAGGCAATGTTAAAAACAACAAACCAAGCCAAAAATCTTTGTGTAGTCATGGACTGAATTTCAACAGCCACATTCAGGCGATCACAAAGTCAGCCTACTTTCACCTGAAGAATATATGTAGGATTAAAGGACTTATGTCTCAGCTAGCAGTGGAGCTTGTTGATGCATTTATGTAATGGTGTTTACACGTCTCCATAAAAAACTGATCAGACAGCTGCAGCTGATTCACAACGCTGCTGCTCGAGTCCTCACTAAGACCAAAAAGTGGATCACATCACTCCAGTTCTGAGGTCTTTTGGCTTCCTGTCTAAATACTGTTGGTGGTTTATAAAGCACTGGAAGGTTTAGGGCCAATCAACATTTCTGATCTTCTGCTAAGTTATGAACCATCCAGAAGTCTAAGGTCATCTGGGACAGAGTCAAAGCTTAACTCCCATAGAACTGCAGATCCGCTGAAGCTCTCAGTTTCTCAGCTTTTAAATTAACATCTTACACTGCACTGTAACTTTTTCTCTCCTGTTTTATCTTGTTTTTATTTTCGATTTCACATTTTTTTAAGTAAATGTATTATTTTTTCATTGCACAATGTTGCTTTTATGTTTTATGTAAGGCACTTTGAAATGCCTTGTGGTTTAAAGGTGCTAAATAAACTTGCCTTGCCTTACGTCATGTCAGCAATCAATAAATCAAATAGCCTACTCTGACACAGAAATGAAAAAAAATCCTGCAGCCTATCTGTGGCTGCAAGCACCTACCTGCCCGTTCTGCCTATTTGCAGGCACTCTGCCCAGGCATATTTTCATTGCACATGACCATGTCTTTTGGAGGAGTGGCTTTGGGGGGGGGAGTCTAACTGGAGCCTGTAACATTCCTTTAGAGTTTAAACCATGAATGTATAGAGAACTTTGACACGTAAACTGTCGCACATATCGCGACATCTGTATTGATGCCTTCAAGGTAGCCATTTCTGTTGGAAATTCCCCTAATAACAGAAACCGCATAAGAAAGTGTAAATCATTATGCAGAGTGCGTTGTGAGAAATTGGAAAAGGCAGTTGATTAATCATGAATTCTCGGCTGCAACTCGTTGGACATCCATATGTTACATGGTCTTTGAGCCACTCGCTCAGCCCTTACTGACGATTCAGGGCGGATCTGCTGCTCCGCTGCCACACCTCCTCAGTTTGCCCAAACTCTGGCTCTTTTGTACAGTTTATTAAACCCTCTCTCAGTCGCGTGCAGCAGGAATGGCAGAGCCCAGCGGGATCTTGATAAAAGGAGGTAAAGTTGTGAATGAGGACTGCTCCGTGATCAGCGATGTCTACATCGAAAATGGGAAAATAATTGAAGTTGGGCGGAATCTGCAGATCCCAGCGGGAGTGCTTGTTATTGATGCCACCGATAAACTAGTGATCCCGGGCGGCATCGACACGCACACACACATGGAGCTGGCGTTCATGGGCACCAAGTCTGTGGACGACTTCTATATCGGAACCAAGGTGATGCCATACATTGAAAAGGACAGGTCAGGGTAGAAGTCTCAAACAGAATAACAATAGAAGTTAAGCGGGCATGCCTTCCCCCTAAGGTGCTAATTTTTATTTAATCTTTATTTATTAATGTAGGCCTATATAATTTGATTATTCTAAGTTACAAATCCCAAACCGCTTTTAATTATTTAGCCTACTGCCTGCTTATGTCACATCAAACGGAAGTACTCAAATGGTAATTAAGTAAAAGTAACACAGTAGGCTATAAATACTTTGTTACAAGTCTAGCATTCAAATTTTTACTTAAGTATAAGTACAAAAATATTAGTAGAAAACAAAACAAAACAACAACCTCAAAATAGGCCTAACACAAGTAAAAGTAGCTACTCATGCGGAATGGCCCGTATTTCAGAATAACGTAATTTTAAATGTTGATGCATTAATTAAAATATAGGCTATCACTTTATTGCTGCAGCCAGTAAAGATGGGGCTAATTTAAATTCTATAACTAAAGTTATCAAATAAATAGGGAAGTACAGTATTTCTACTGAATTGAAGAGTTCTAATAGTCTGTGAAGGTTCTCAGTCATCCAGGTCATAAGGTTGAGGTCAAAGTCCAGTTGCCCTTGACTTCAACCTTTGTTGAAGAGTGTTAGTACCTCACACACAGTACTGTAATTAGGTACTAGACATAAGCTGTGAGTGCATATACTTACTTCCTTTTCACAACTGCATGCTACAATAGCCAGACTTCCCATACTGTCAATCAATGTAAAATGAACTTGGATATCTCAAGAATGTCCAGACTCCAATTCCCTGCCACTGCAAGCTGGCCACTGGTAATAAACACATTTATGACATTTACTGATGTAGGTGTGGGATTAATTTGTGGTATTAGTACTGATTTATTTTACAAAATAGTTAAAGTATTTAACCTGAAGTTTGCAAAGATAACTATTTATCTTCTATTTGATGCTAATCCTAGTGTTTTATTTTGAAGTTTGTGACCAGAAGTGTATTTTGAACTTGTCTGACTTAACTTAGGCTATGTGTAAGTCATAATAAATCTGGTGGAAGAAGTATTCAGATCCTTTACTTAAGTAAAAGTAGTAATACATAACAGACACAAAACACAAAAGTTATTTGGCAAAGAAGCATGAGGGAGGTTAAGAGGAATGAATTCCTGTAGCAGTCCTTTTTACTGCGGAGCTGAAGGAGCCCGCGACAGAAGATACTTTGTTGTCCAACCAATAGTTCGTGCACAGGATGTGAAGTATTGTGCGTGATTTTGAGCAGTTTGTGCAACACTCATGCAACATGATTTATATCTCTGCTGCGTTTATGCATATGTTGCATTTTACTGCTGTAGGGTTGCGCTAACTTTAATTGCTTTACATTCTGTTGGGTAGTTTAATCTACAGCAATGCATCAAATTCTGTGTGGTCATCACATGTTTGTAGCATTGCTGTGCTGTGAGAACCTCAAAATTGTACTTAAGCACAGTACTTGAGTAAGTTTACATTCCTCCCCTGCTAATTAGCTGCTTGTGTCAGCTTTGTTAGAAGTATGACAATCACAAGTTCTGTAATTGAGGCATCAGGGAGACATAAAGTGGCTTACAGAGGAACAAAGACACCAGAGAGTCGCTGTCTGAATGCGTCAGTCACAGCTGAACAAAATGTTCTGATGTGGCGAAGGGAAACAAATGTGTAGAAGTCACAGCAAGTTACAAGTTGCATGACATAGCCATCATTCTGAATCAACACCCATCAAAAACCCAACATTCTGAGCTTCACATAGGTCGCTGGGCTGCTCTATTAGCTTGTGTGTTGTTTCTATTATATTGTCCACAACAATGAACTGTATAATTTTTTATAACAAATTCCATTCCCTGAATACACTGGAGTTCATGACTGATTGATATTGGTGTTGAGTAATCCTGATAACGGTGTCCTAGGTTACTGCTGTATGTTGAGCAATGTGATGCAACATCCACCGACATGACAACCACATCTGTATTTCAGCTTTTCGGGCGAGTTTGTTGTTACATACGGTTATTTTCAACATGTATAATCCTGCAGCACATGGTTCGATATCATGTGTCCTTATATCATCTCATTATGGATAGCAAGTTGGATAATGTAGATGTATTTAATCAGAAATCAGTTATTAAAGTTTTTTCCAGACCTCCTTCTGTAAACCTCCGCAACATCCCACACAAATCAGTCAATTCTTGAGAGTATTTGATTTAAGTCGATTTTTTTATTTGAAGCATTTGTATCACATGGCTTGGAAGCATTCACAAGTGAATCTATAACTTGTATCTGTGTGGTACTTTGTGTGTTTCACCAGGCCGCTCTGGCAGGAGGGACCACGATGATCCTGGACTTTGTCATCCCTCAAAAAGGCAAGTCTCTCCTGGAAGCTTATGACTGCTGGCGTAAGACAGCTGACCCCAAAGTTTGCTGCGACTACTCGCTGCATGTCGCCGTCACATGGTGGAGTGATAAGGTGAATAAGTTCATAAATCACTGTTAATAAACAAACTTATTTTTGCAAAGTATGCAAGTCTATTCCAAATAAATTGGGGTCAGAAATGGCAGCACACAGAAGTGTCTGTTAAAAATAAAAATGTCAAATAGGATTTGTGTTTCTATTGTGCTGAAGGCACCAAGCAACACACAGACACACACACACACACAACCTTTTCAGAGGGATGTAGGAGTATATCCTAGTTATTAAGAGTGATTCCTCCATGTATGTCTCACAACCTTTTCCTTCTCTAGGTCAAACAAGAGATGCAGACACTGACCAAAGAGAAGGGAGTCAATTCCTTTAAGATGTTTATGGCCTATAAAGATGTGTTTATGCTGCAGGACTCTGAGCTATATGCTGCCTTCTCCCAGTGTAAGGAGATTGGAGCTATAGCTCAGGTGCATGCTGAAAATGGAGACCTGATCGCAGAGGTTAGTACGAGCTGGTATGATTATTAACTAGAGTGAATTCATGGTAAGGACTTGCTCATACTGAAGAGCTGCAATGTTTTGTTTTTTTACTTCCTGCTGAAGTATGTTTTGTATAGTGCAAACACTTTGTTTGTAGTATTATGGGGTACAATAAATAAAAGTGCAGAAACTTTTCACAGTCCAGAAACGTTTCATATTAACCCCTAATAGCATTAGTTTCCTTTTTGCTCAAGTCTAAGCTCAAGCAGTATAGTTAATTATTTGTAAGTATACAGAACTGAACTTGTAGAAACTTATGGTCATTCTTGCTAGCTCAGACAGTGCCAATTGTTCTCCAACTAGCATTACATATAGCAGCCCTTTTCACCAGGAATGGTTTGTTTAGGGCAGGTCAGGCAAACAGTCTTTATGTGTAAACACAACACAGTCCAGAAACAATGATGTGTTAATGTATAACCATGTTGTTAGCTAAGTTTTTCTTCATGCAAGGTCCACATCATAGAAGTAATAGAAATAGACTGTGGCAGTAAAAGTCACAGGAAAATCAATAGAAACAATGCAGAAATTGCATTTTAAAATTTGAGAATTGCTGGAAGCTCTGAATGAAGGGACATGTTGCCTTAGTGTTTGTCCCTGCATATTCCAAGTGGCTCAAGGCCCATTGACACTGTCTATACTAGCAATGAGAGCAAATGTTTAGAACAGCAACGTGATGGCCTACCACAAGCAGCTTTTTGCTCTGTCCAATGTCTACAACACTGACATGGTTTGTCATATCCAGAGAAGCACCAGTGTAATTAGTAACATTAAGGACACCTGACCTGTGTACATATGCTCGTTCCACGACCTCTGTATTGTTCATAATCGCACACTGGCATAACTTAGAATACTAAAATTTATGGGGCTATAATTAATGATGTTACTCCTGATTTTACAAGTCTTAATGGCCAGTTATTTCTCATAAATACATTTGATTTTCCAATGTCATGGCAACAATTCACCACTAGGAAGCAGCAAATGCCAAAAAAGTGAAACAGGTGGGTCTCTTGGGGAGCAGAGGACATGATCAATGCTATCACTAGGAAATGTGTTGGAGGTGTAGTAAGCATGAATTTGTAATGTTAAACCAAATTTTCTGTTCTGTTTTATGTATTCAAAGGGAAAAATGTGTTTGATTTTTGACTATTGGTCAACATGTTTTAAAGCAGTGCTTTGGTTTGTTGCAGTATTAGTTTAGGTATTGCTGTATCTGTAGTAGTTGTTGCCTCTCTGCTTGGATAGACTTTGTGCTGTTTTCATTCCATCTCTTTTAACCTTTATACTGCCTTGTTGTCCCCGTTCTCGCTGGGACTCAATAGGGGGCTAAGAAGATGCTGTCAATGGGCATCACAGGGCCCGAGGCCCATGAGCTGTGTCGACCAGAGGAGGTGGAGGCCGAGGCCACGCAGCGAGCCATCACCGTCGCCCATGCTGTCAACTGCCCGCTGTATGTGGTCCATGTCATGAGCAAATCTGCCGCCAAGGTGGTGTCTAATGCACGCAGAGATGGTGAGTGTGGGCTTGCTGCCACCTGCTGTTGAAATAGAGCAAGGTTGAGAGTTGATGGCCCTGCATGGCCTTTCAAAGGCCAGAACCAGTATTATTAGACATTCAATGTCTATCAATTATTCAGTGTCTCTACTTTTTTTCTTCTTTTCATGGTGGAAAAGCCTTTAAAACACTGAGAAGATTCTAACTTCAAGGTTCACTTATATTCCTAAACTTTTTGGCCATATTCCATGGCCTTCTTCAGCAGGTGGAACCTGCTTAGACGTCATCAAATGACCTCTGAAACAGTAAAAAGACATTTCTAAAAACTTTATTAGTTTTTTCTCTCTCTCTTTCTCTCTACAGGTCGGGTGGTATTCGGGGAGCCCATTGCAGCTGGATTGGGTACTGATGGTACTCACTACTGGCACAAAGAATGGGCCCACGCTGCTGGCTTTGTCATGGGTCCTCCTCTCAGACCTGACCCCAGCACCCCTGGGTACCTCATGGACCTACTGGCCAAGTAGGTGGATCTGAAAGTGTAGCAACCAGTAGTGCCACCACATATTAGAAAAATCTTGTGAAAGGGTTGGTGAAATTCTTCAGTGCTTTGTAATTTAGCATTTATGTTGCGGAGCAAGACTGAACAATGACTAAATAATTATGAATGTTTGTTTAATTATGTGTATTTATGTATTCCAGTATTTATTCTGTCATTCATCCATACCTTTATTTATCCATCAAATGTGCTAGTGATGATCTCAGTGTGACGGGGACGGACAACTGCACCTTTTCTGTGTGCCAGAAGGCTCTCGGCAAAGACGACTTCACCAAGATCCCTAATGGAGTGAACGGAGTGGAGGACAGGATGTCTGTCATCTGGGAGAAAGGAGTTGTATGTCCTAATAACAATAATATGACTGCTCTTTATCAGACATTGTTCAACACTGAGATTTCAGAAGTCTGAAACAGCAGAAGTGTGAGCTGAACAATCTGCTATTAACAGCTATTCTGCAGCTTCCTGTCAGTATCCATGTAATTAGAGCGCTCACTGTGACGTAGCTGTGGGCTGAATAAAAACAAGCATAAAAAGGGCAAATGTAACTTGGGAACAGATTTCCACCTGATATGGAGACGGTCGGGCCAATCACAAACTGTTTATCTAAGATGGGATTAGTTTGATTGGATGACTGACAGAGGAGCGTCACCGGTCCAGATTTCAAATCACAGATCACACTGCTCTGATTTGTTTTAGGTCTGGACATGCTTCCAGTCTTCTGGTCCGTCCAGTGCAATGCACCTGTCAACTGTCATACTAGGCAGTCCTCATCAAATATGAATGAAGATTCTGTTACTGCATTGCCTTTTTCCTGTCCCAAATGTTTTCAGAAACACATTGTAGTTTATTATTTAGCTGTATTTTAAGAAAGTTTCTAAAAAAAAAACAACGGACTAAGCAAAGTCACAACTTGCATGTGTCTATCCAATTGAGTCCAGAGCGTCTTTCTTATATACAGTCTTCGGTTTAGAGGCTTTTTGGTCTGCGTCCATTGATAAGGCCTCTAGGAAATCGAAAAGGAATGAGAGGTTCCAGACTAATACGCATTTGCTAATTAGTCTTGCAATGCCGGTCTATAGCAATTGAGAACATAACCAGAGATGAAATTATGCTTTTTAAATTAAATGTCCCTTTTTTGCACGTATCTTACTTCAGCTTGAGTCTTCTTACTGTGATGCATAGTCTAGGCTGATTACTCATTGTGAATGGATGCCAAATTATTGGGGTAATATGCATCATTTAGGCACAGTATCACTTCAAATTACAGGGCACCTACGACTGCTGCCCCTCTGCTGACATGAAGTCACACAGATTTTTCATGCTTTGGGGCCTGTGTGTATGAATTAACGCAACATAGAGCATGGTCCATTGTATATTTTTTTTAATCCTTAGTGAGCCATGTACATACATGACCTTCATTATCAGGTTTAATGCTAGGCTAGATTCAAGATTCAAAGACTTTATTGTCATTATGACCATGTAGCTACTTTTACAGGGCATTATAAAATAGTGTTGAGCTAAGAATGTATACTCTTTTAAGTGTATTAACTCTTATTGTTCTACTCTTCTCATTAGTGAGATGAATCGAACTGAAATACAAGCATTTTAGGCAATAAACTCTGGGAGCTGCAGCAAAGAGCAGGCGGTGCATTTTCTCACTGTTGTTGTGAGGACAGTGTTTCAGGCCGACTGCCCCAAGGCCACTGGAAAGATTTACCACATGCAACAATGCTTACACATCACACATTAGATGATATTTTGGCAGAAATGAGTTGCTTGCTGCACAGTTAAGCACTGACCTTTGGTCTGCTAATTCTTTATTTTGTTGACATCCGCTGTGGCCCCTTACTCAAACTGGCTGCTTTGTGCGTGTCCTCCCCTCAGCACAGCGGCAAAATGGACGAGAATCGATTTGTAGCCGTCACCAGCAGCAACGCAGCAAAAATCTTCAACTTCTACCCGCAGAAAGGCCGTATCGCCAAGAACTCAGATGCTGATGTGGTTATATGGGACCCCAAGATGACAAGGTGAGGACCCGACTCCAGCCGTTCAGTGATATGGGGCAAAGCTTTTGCAATAGAGCAGGAAAAGAAGGCTCTTGGACACTGTGTGTGTGTGTGTGTGGGTGTGTGTACAGTTTCAAATGTGTATGACTGCTGTGCAAATCCTGAATGCTCTCTTATCTCGCAGTATTAAGTTAAACATTTCTGCCAGCGCTATCAGCGGCTTCAACTGCAGATGGTGCTGCTGAAACATTGGGCAGACTTGAAAGCATGTCTTCAGGGTGTCAAGCATTGGGTCGAATAAGATAAGGTTTATAAAGTTTAGCAGTAAAGCATGCAGGCTATAGATACAGGCAACTAAAAAGAGAAGTGATGTATCTTTCATCTTGTGCCACCTCTACAGACACACACACACACACTAACCTCGCCACGTAAGCTGATTACGTCTGTGCTCTATCCAGAAGTCAGGGTATGTCATCACTTATCTACAGCTGCAAATTAAAGCATAACACGATTTACATATGAATCACATTCATCAGTCATTAAAAAAGACTGTTGGAATGATTCATTCTTTTCCATGTTTGGTTATTTTTTTAGGAAGGATTTTAACACACTTACATAAGCTAAGCATCAGTGGGACGACGCTGTTGGGTCATGGTGAGGATCTTAAAGATGACAAATATTTCATGTGGGAGCTAAACCAATTTTCATAGTGCAGAACACACAGTATTAAGGCTATTTTCAGTAACTGGCTCAGAATATCATAAGGCTGTGTATAAAAAAGGCTCATGTGATTGTTTCTTTTCGTTTTCTTGTTATTCTAAGTAGGTCCTACATATGGGGCGTAGGACAAATATACTGTTCTGTGGAGCACATGCACAGATGCAGGCACAGAGGACAGTTTTCCAGTAGCTTGCGTACTGTAGCACACTCAGGGTTATATAACCCAGAATGGCACTGCACGGCTCAGTTTGCTGGAGAATCTGGGCTGAGTCCCTCAGGGAAGTCACTAACCGCTAATGTGAATTGGAGAAGACCACATTACACCCCAGTGTAATTTGCTGTAAATAAATTCACTGGTAACGTTGGAAAAGCTTGTGAAGCTTGTGGACCTGATACCTTCACAATTCTTACTGAGGAAGAGCTTACTTTTTTTTGTCATCCTTTCACATCCGTCATCGTCTGACATCACCTGTGTGATTCTGTCTTTACCATGTGTGCGTGTCTGTGTATGTTATAATGCCTTTCAAGCATGAGAGCGCCTCATGTTTGATTGCTGCAGCCGCGAATTCATCTGTGAAACGGCGTAATTAATTGCCCTCAGCGCAAGTGTCGCTTCATAACATCCGGGACCCGGGGCCCAAAACAGTTGCATAACCAGAAACGCCTAGGAAGCTCAGTCAATTGCCTTGTGTCTCATAATTGGTCTACTTGAATAATGAGGGCACGTCCTGTTTTTGTCAGTACACACTAGGCACGGTGTCTGCCTTTACAAATCAACAGGAAATGTGCATGTTTGAATGGGGGAAATGGGCTCACACACACAAAAAAAGAAAAAGACATTCAGTTTGTTTTCAGGGATCCTGGGAGTCAGAATTATTTCGCGGATTTAGTCTTTTTATTTAGGTAGGATTTATATATAAGACATCATTAAACTGTACTGTGCAGAGCGTTTGATTATTTCACTATGAAGTGTTGTAACTGGCTTTCCCTCAAAGACATTTTCTACATTTCCCAGAAAGCCCTTCTACCACAATGAGAATGTTCTGCAAGTTATTACTGCTACTGATATTAGTAACAACAGACAATGGCGGGAGCACACAGGTTCTTTACTTCAAGCGGACTCTGCAGTTTTGGTTTACACTTACTGCTTTTAGCGTCGCTTTTTGGCCATCACCTGGAGCTGTTTTCAGCGAAATGGCTCTAAAAACCCACTGTACGCAAGAAATCCCCCCAGCAACAATGGCAGACAGACAACGTTAGCTGCTAACATTGTGCAGGATCTAGCAGCTGAAAAAACTATTTTTTTCAGGAATATTAGTGGTTTCTATAAAACACAGTTAAAATGAGAGCAAACATTGGACTAATGTCGTCTTTGTCTGATGGAAGTGTGGTAACTATTTGCTAACATGTTTCCAATTTCAACTGAACAGGTACAATATGTCAGTGTTGTGTTTTTCCTTTTGCTGCCAAGAGGCCTAGAATTTGTCATCTCTAATCCAAGTTATTGCAGAACAATTGTGCTTCCAGTGTCAAGAGTAAACCATAGATGCTTTTATGCAGGCAAATAGCCACTTTGAGTGGTATATTATCATATTATATTATTGGATTATTATTACCAATGCTGTAATGTGTAAGCCACATTTTACTCTTGTGGTTACTCAAATTGGAGCTGTTTTCAAATATTGCGTGGTAGTTCTTAAACAATGCATTTTACAAGCTCATATGGTATGTTTTGTACTTCTTGTATTCCTGAGATATATGTAGTGGAGTAAAAAGTACAATATAGTAGTAGTATATGTTGCATTAACATAAACATTACAAATGCCTCAAACCGGTATTTATATGTTTCACAGTGCTAACATGGTTACATGTTGTTGGAGAGAGATCATAGCAGTAGCATAGTACAGCACATGAAAGTATTAATGAATTAAATCATTCTTACCATGAGGGGTTTTAGATTAATAGTTTACAGTATTTTAATAATGTCTGCAGTGTATAATTTGTTTGGGTGAAAACTTGAAAGTGATGACGTCTCTTTATCAAAGCTCATTTTTATTCAACATCTCACTCCAGCCTTTTAGAGAAGAGAGCATCACATGATCAAACGATGTAAATAATACATCATATTATATTGCTTGTTAAATGAGCTGCAGTAACTCAGTGCTGTGTACGAGTACATCTTGGCCTGATTCAATCAGTTTCACATTAGAACGAAATGCATTAAAGTTTCACAATGGCTTCATTTTCTTTCAGCCTGGTATTCAGAAAGCATGCGCTGATTACCTCACTTATCACAGGGGCTGCATTTGATAAAGAAGTTTGCTCTAAATATGTTTTTTTAATAGCTGTTTGCAAACCTGTGGGTGTTATGTTTGTGTCTTGGTAGGAAGATATCAGCCAAGACCCACCACCAGGCTGTGGACTACAACATCTTCGAGGGCATGGAGTGCCACGGTGTCCCTGTCATCACTATCTCCAGAGGCAAAGTGGTCTATGGAGATGGGCGACTAAAAGTGTCACCAGGGCACGGCAAATTCATCCATAGAAAACCCTTCTCTGAGTTTGTTTACAAAAGAATCAAGCAAAGGGACCAGGTCAGTCCAACGCCACAAGTTTCATTACTACAAAATAACATTAGTTAGTAAAATGTTACCACTGAACACTGGTTTCCCGAAACCACTCATCTGTGGCCGAAATCACTATTTGCTACTTGGTGCACAACATTGTTTTTCAATGTAAAAAAGAAAAAGAATAAAACAATATGTATCAATCGCATGTGCAATACTTATTTTAGTATTATTAAAACTGCTAAGATCATTATTTTTATATAAAATATAAATTGATCAGCCACTCATAGCGGTGAACCTACAGAGAATTCTCACCTGACTCTGACTCTTTAGCTCTACAGTTTTGTTTTGCTCTTACCGCTCTCATAAGATAATTTCAGAAAAGTCCTAAAACCCTACTTTACACTTCCAATCCAGCACTAAGCTGCAGACGGATAAAGTTAGCAGCCAGTTGGTGAACATAGTACAGCTTTTTGCTGGTGATAGCTTCATATTTACCATGCAGACTCATTTGACTCTCTATTTCCCAAAAAATTAAGGGAATAGAGAATGAGTATACCAACTCTGAAGAGAGAGCTAGGGCTCAATGTATTTACTGATATTGGTAATCCATTATTTCTCGTTCATAAAGTGAGGAGGAGTGAGGAGTTAGAGGACATTGAAATACTGCTCACGTGTAAAGCCCCTTTCAGAGGACTGAAATTTTGAATTTATTTGAAATATTATGATTTATGTTGAATTTAAAGCAACCAGATCCTGATGAGGCACTACACAAAAAAGGTCACTTAACCTTTCTTTCTGCTTTGTATTTGGCCTGCAGGTGGGGAAACCTACAGCTGTGATCAGAAAGCCCTATGAAGGCAAAGTCATCGCTGTATGAACAACTGACCTAGAACATGAAAGGCATTTTGAATCTCCAGCTGTGTTTCTCCAGTACAACGCAGACGCTACCAAATTCAACACAAATGAATGCTGTCTCTCACTGATAAACCTGCTGTTAGTTGTTTCTGCATTTTTTTAACATTGTCATTTTTATACTTCTAAAAAATCTGCAAGTCATGCATACATTATACATTAATTTAAATCACTGTGTGCAGTAAAGGTGGTTGTGTTGGTCTTTAGGTCAACTGTGATCAACACTCAGGTCAGTGTTCTGTCTGCAGATAATATCTTTGTTACACTTGTTCAGCTGTGTGAGGTTTCCAGGTCAGCTCTGCTCAGTACACAGGGCAGTAGAACCCACTGTGCTGCTGAAAATTATATGTGCTCTGACATACATTATGCAAGTAATTCAGTGTAAGGAATAAAAATAGGGCTTTTACTGGGCATTTTATTTTAATTTTCAACCCTTTTTTTCCCAAAATGTTTGTTGCCACTGGTAATTAAACTGATGTTTCTCACCCAAAGGCATCCATCCCTTTGATGAAATACTCATTAAAATCAACTGACATGCGTGAAAGTATTAAGATTTACTTTGCTGACCCAGATTGACTCTGTATTTGCATATTCAGCAGGATTGCACATTATCATATATGCACTCCATCTATGCCCATGTATGGACCGTGTTCATTCTTTCCCATGGTAAAAAGGTCTGTGGCTGTCACCAAGCATCGTGTGGCAGCTTCCTATTGGGCTGGCATGCTGCCGTGGTATTATGCCACAGGGCCAGTTGAGACATAATGTGAGATTATCAGGTTGCCACACGGGTCAGCGGCAGCGTGTGAGTCACAGAAGGCCTACTCATCCTTGAGCTGTACCACTTCCTTCCTCTTGTCTCTGACAGTGGAAGGGATGATGTGGGAATGTACAGTCAGGAATGTCTCTGAAAATGGTGAGAAGTAAATAAGGAAGAATACACTGAGGCATTTAAAATATGAATTCAACTTTTAAAAATGGAGGTAATGATTCGCATTAAATATTGAATCGCCATTAGACCACTCATGTAACTGAATGTCCATTTTAGCATTCATTTAAATTGGAATAGGTCATTACCATTTTGTAATTATACCACGTATAAGAGTGCACTATTGTGTTTTTAAATGCAAATTACACAGACAATCTGGTCTGGTCATCCAAAGCAGTTTAAGGTTGTGTCCCGAATGATGACAATAAGAAGAGCCACAGTTTTTTCTTAACCAACTTTTTGATTGCTCTTTTATGATTTATTTTGAGAATAAAGTCATAATGTTAGGGGAACTATCAGAAGAGCAGCATTCCACCTCCATGCAAAATGAGAAACATGGAGAATGTTGTAATATTACTACTTCATTCTTGTAATACTACTTTATTCTCATAATATCCCAACTTAATTCTCATAATATTACGACTTTATTCTCATAATCTCTCATTTTTTTCCCACCTCAATGTGGCCCTAATACTCCATCGTATTGACAACCGAGTATTAGGGCCACATTGAGGAGATTATGAGATTATGAGAATAAAGTTGTATTTTTAAGCTACATGTTAGGAAAAATATCAGAAGAGCAGCCTGCCGCCTCCACGCCTTAAAATGAGGAATGTGGAGAATGTTGTAATATTACTACTTTATTCTTGTAATACTAATTTATTCTTATAATATTACAACTTTATTCTCATGATCTCATAATTTGTTTCCCTCCTCAATGTGGCCCTAATTCTCCGTAATCTTTAAGTTAAGTCAAATAGGAAATAACACTTTGATCATATCACTACAAGGATAAACAAACCATTTTAGACTAGTGGGATTAAACCATATACATTGAATGAACAACAGCATTGTTATACTTTGAAGGGGAGTTGATGGGAAACTGATGTGAAGGAAATGAAATAAGAGCAAGTGCAGTTCCACTTTCTCACACCTGCGAGACGTTAATGAACAGTGACAGGGTGTAAGTGGACAGTGCTGTTCACTGAACATGTAGGGGACTATCTGTCTTAGATTATGTAAGCAAATATCGCTGTGCTACACTCCGCAGGGGAGCATTACACATGGAGGTAAAATACAGAATCTGTTTGGCACTCTATTATTTAAGACAAATACCATAAGGTGCTTAGAAAATAAGGATCGACTGCTACCCTCATGAATGCATAATTGTCATCTTAAATTATAGTTATAATGTAAACTTAAAACAAAAGTCGTTAATCGTCAGTGCCTCCAACAAGCCATGAACTTTTATGAGACTTTTATTTAATATATTGTCAGCATATTTGATCAGTTGGCATTACTGTGCATCTATCCTACTAGTATAGCCTGTTATGTCACGTATTATGCTCACAGTTTCTTCATCGAATACTGTCATCTGCCTTGTTATATAATGAACATG
Source organism: Lepomis gibbosus (assembly GCA_029875015.1). Classification (NCBI taxonomy): domain Eukaryota; kingdom Metazoa; phylum Chordata; class Actinopteri; order Centrarchiformes; family Centrarchidae; genus Lepomis; species Lepomis gibbosus. Next base: position 89,391 of record JAPMOB010246823.1, on the reverse strand, counting down.
ATGTAATTTGTATGTAATGTCCCTGACACATGCAATCTAATGTCTAGTTACTGAGTGTTCATTGAAGCTTACCTGAATTGAATCATAACCACTTGATATGTGGTCTGTAATTAGTACTACTACTTTCGAAGGGAAAGTGTTCCATCTATAAACCATGATGGGACACTTTATGGCTACCATGTCAATTGGTAATATCACGTATGTAATGATATAAATGAACTACTGTAGCATGCTGGATAACTCTGATGTAGAGATGAGTAACGGGGCAGAGTTTTTGAGGGGCATGTTTATTGTTAAATAATAATAAATATATATTATCCCATGAAATATAATATAGAAAAGTATCTATATACGTAGTTAAAAAATACACAACATCACAACAAGACACAAACTAAAACAATCACAAATATAATTTAAAACTCCCTCAGGTGTTTTTCAGTTCATTGTAAGGTGCTTACTGGAAACCAGTCTTCCCCAGTTCAGATGAAGAACTTTAAAATCTATTCTAGTCTTCATAAACGATGTCTCCATAATCCAGCGTAGATAGTAAAATGGATTGTATAATAGGTTTCTGTTTTGAATTGCTGTACAACTCTATCTTTTAGATTTCCATTATTAGTACAGATCTAAGTGTATGATCAAAGCTCTGTGCTCTTGGGAAACACACATATTTAGTCTCTTTGGATTTTATCTCAAGCTTTCAATTAATAAAAGATGCCTGGAGGTCATCAAAAGCAGACTGTAACCTGGGGAAGGTCAGGTCTGTGGTAGAGCTGTGGTAGATGGCAAACAAGACAATATAGTCTGCATAAAAATGGAAAATAAATATGATTTCTTTTTGGAGAAAATAGCAGCAGGCCATTATTGATCCTTGTAGGACAGTTCTATCATCTGGGGACGTGATTTGAACCCATCCACAACAACAGTCTGAACACTCTACCAGACTCTACCTCTCTACTTACTTATCTAACGGATTATTATGATCAACAGTATCAAAAAATATTGTCCTCACCAGGACAAAGGAATGTTCTTACGTTATCGTACACTTCCTTATTCACAGAATTTTAAAAAATCGTACAGCAGAAACTTCCTCACACGATACTTTGTTGATTCTCCCTGGGCCTGAAGAGCAGAGGGCACCAGAAATGTGGCTGAAAAGAGAAGACATTTCACCCTTATGCATTATGCACCAAGATTTATAAACATAACTATTACTATACAGTAATGCATACCTTAAAATAGACTGATGTGAGTCTGCAGATGTTTGTCTCCCTCCTCCTTTTCGATCTCTTCCTCAGGATTTTGGCATGCAAGTATTCCACTCTCTCCTCCGCGGCGGTGGAGTAGAATCGCTCACAGACCATGAGCCTGAGCTGGGCCACTTTGGCAGCCACAAGAGCCATAAGGAGCAGAGTGAGCAGGATGGCAGCCAAAGGAACTACAGAGTTATAGAGCAGCAGCTTGGGTTTAGGAAGACACTTCTTCTCAAACAGGGTCACAGAGTACGAAAAGTCTTTTTGATGGTTTTCCTCAACAAATGGTATACCTATGAAAGTTGCAATCCCCTGAGAAGATAAATAAAGAAATATTCAGCGGCTGTCTGACTGGAACAAATGCCATACATGCAGAAATACTTACTTTGAAGCTCATGAACAATGGGACGTGGAATGGCTCCAGCTCTGATAATTTTGTGGTTATAATATCAACAAAACAGTACAATAAGGCATCCACAGTCACAAATATGACCCAAGATGCAAAATGGGAGACAACTGGAACACCAAATTTCAGTATAGCTCTCCCTTCTCTGGTGGTGGGGCGAGCGGAGGGGACAGCAACGTACAGCTTCTCTTCCTCCGGTGTGAGGGGGAGGACATGGGGCTTTTGTTCTGCCTTCTGCTTCTCATCAAAACTAACAAATTTGCTGCTGATGAACCTGTTTTCATATTTCATGTCATTGCAGAATTTTTTTATGTACAGCGCTATATACATCATGAGCACGAGGAAGCTGATGGCAGGAAACAGACGCTCAGTCACAGAGGAGACTGTATTCATAAGGGACTGTACATACTTTACAGTTTCATTCAGCTTCTGCTCTGCTTCTGTGAGCTTCTCCCTGAACTGTTCTGATTCCAGTCTGTGTGAAACCTTGAGTTGGGAGTCAAGGTTCAAAACCCCCAAGTCTGTAACCCCCTTGAGCATGTTTCCAAGCCATTTCAGCATCTTCACATAGTTACCGAATGGAGCCATGATGGCTGCTTTCTTGGCCTTCAGGTTGCAAATCATGCTCCTGACCAGGCCTGTGAGGTTCTCCAAGGTATTGCGGATATTTCTAAGAACCACTAAACTGGTCCCAGCGGTCAGGAGCAGGTTACGACTCTTCTTCATGAAAACAGAGATCACAAATAGAGTCCCTAAGCACCTTACTCTCTTTGATAGGAAGAGGGCAACAGTCATTAGTGTCCCAAAGCAGCCAGCAATTCCTCCAGCCACAGCTAGCTCATAGTTCAGGGTGGAGAGGAGGTACAGGAGCAGCAGCGAGCTGACCAGGAGGCTGAAGAAGCCACAGGTGAGGAGGAGGATGAGAGTTATTTGAAAGCCATCCCCTTTACCATTTATGAAAACGTCCAACGCCAGATGACCGATGTCCTTGAGGCTCTGTTTTATTGCAGTCCATGATAGTAGCATCCTGGATATTAAAGAAGATAGTGGTGGGGATGACCCAGAACTGGAGAGCAACTGCCACAAAAAACAGAGGTTAGATGAATAGATAATTGCAAATGATATACAACATTTATGTTCAACTACATGGCTTAACCTTTCTGTCAATTGAAATGTGAAAGGATACATTTTTAATGTCAAAATGCTTTATATATAACCATTAACTGAATGAAATCACAAAGTACAAACCTTCCGTGTAGAGCTTGACATCTATTCTCATGCATGCTTCCTTAAATACAGCTAAAACAGGAACCCTTCTGGTCCCTCAAACCACAGTCATTCGTCATTCCCAGTCATCCCTATTTTTCAACAAAAAAGCAGAAGCACACAAAGGCTGACTATTGACAGCGTGTGAAACTTGATTATACTTTTGGTGTAAAAATCATGCACTTTCTTGAGGATTGCCAGGTTTTGTGCCATGAATAAGTTCAGATTACTTGGTGTATACACCTTAAGATGTTCCAACTACAGCTAATTTGATAAAAGCTCTAAAATACCTTTCAAAGGAAGGAGGTGACAGTAGACTCCTCTTCACAGCAATAGGGAAACATACGGGTTAGGATTTGCAAAGTTATTTCCACATTGTCATATTGTAAAGTCATTGAATTGCACCATAATAATCAAGGTTGAATGATTTGCCTTGAAAGCAGCTATCTAATTCAGATCACAACTTTTAACAGGAAAACATAATAACTTGTCTTGACGTCAGCAGCTTCACCCTGAAATGAAGCTTGTGAAAAGAGTCAGTGCATAGGTTTTTGAAAAGCCTGTGAAACTGTCACATACAATAACTTTGTTAAAGACTCAAAAGCTGTTTTAATGTAGAGTTCAAACAGTGAAAACAAATCGTTTATGTTGCTTTATAATTTCACTCAAATCACCTCACTGCATGTCAAACGCCGAGGGTTGCTTGTTTTTTGCCATGCTAGCTAGCTAGCATGGCTCTAGGGAGGACAATAACTAAGCCTCCATCCAAATGTTGTCCACATTTAGCCAAATTTCTAAAAAATATGCAAAAGAAAATGCAAATGAATGCACCTCTTCATCCACCACCGTCATGTGATTATTAGGAGTTGGTTGGTGGAGTTAAACCACTGGTGCCGCTAAATAATACAGTGAAAAACAATGTAGGAAAACACGATGGAAATAAGGCATTTATGTTTGTTAGTATGTATTAATTTGAGAAAGCTCTTCATCTCTCAACACATTATCTGCGTTTCCACTCGAAAATAAAAACTAGTTGATGGAATCCCACCTCGTGACAGTCCATTGATCAGTCAGTCCACCACTTAAATCCACAATGAAATGTCTCAACATTTGTTGGTTGGTTGCCATGAAATTGTGTACAGATATTTATGGTTCCCAGTCGATGAATCCCAACAACTTTGGTGATCCCCTGACTTTTTCCACTAGGGCCACCATTTGAATATTGGATTTTGAATGAAACAGTTATTGAATGGGTTGCCATGAAATTTGGCATGTCCCCGTCGGAATGAAATACACTTTGGTTATGCCCTGACTTTTCATGTAGCGTCATCACCAGGTCCCTCTTTTAATTTGTCCAATACTTTGAATTATAACAAAGAACCCTGCAAATCTAGTGATTTCTTGTTAACACACTGAACTAATATACGAAAATTGCAAACATCATACCTGCTAAACATTAGCATGTTAGCATTTTCATTTGAGCATGTTAGGATGCTGATGTTAGCATTTAGCTTAAAGAACTGCCATCAGAATCTCAAGCATATTGGTAGACTCATAGTCTTGTTATTTTATCCATAGTAATTAAAAAAACATGTAATTTCTTATTCACAAATGCAGTGAAATAGATGTAGTTTTTGGAGTTCCTCTGCCTCTGCTGTCAATTTTTACAATTAATGTGCTTCTAACAAACCTCCCAATTTTAATAAAGTGTAATACTCAATTGCTGGAGCACTGCTTTCACAGTTACTTTTTACATACTTTCTCTACAGTTTCTATAGTAAGAATGCTATGTGTGTTAATGTGTTAATCATACCATCACTCAACACTTGGCATCAGTGTAATATCAATTTTTTATTTTTAATTTGAAAAATAACTTACATAAATCTCTGTACTCAACCATACTTAACCAAGACATAGCCTTGGCATTAACACATTGCACCAAAAAGAGAAAATTAAAAGGCATTCAAAAGGATAAATAACATATGTCTTCGTCATCATGTGAGGCATTTTTCCTGTTCCAAAAGGGTCTTATCAATCTATTCATAGTAGCTTGTTTATTCAAATTCTGACATCTAAAGGTATGTACAATGAAAAAAGAAATGAAAATATATATTGTAGCTGGTTACAGCAACAAAGTTTTTTTGGACATTAAAACGTAGTATCATATGGAAAAGGAATAATGCCTCAGTTCAATTTCATTCAGACATACTGCAACTATAAGTTTCATATTCTTCCCAGACATGAGAAGTATTTATAATTACTAAAAATAGAAAATAAAAAATAAACTGGTCTTGGCTTTTAAATAAAACTAACAAAAATATAGTAAATTAATTTCATTTTATTAAAACGAGAAAAAAAACATTTTCTGTGGCAATATCCCTTGTTGTTTGAACTTGTGATTAGCTCATCTTCACAAACAGTGCCTGTAAAATTGGATCACAGCAACATACATCTCTTGCATGTTTGCTGTCTCTTGATTAGGTAAAGACCTCTTGCTGTACCAATACAGATAATTTTTGCATGTTCGTCAACAATACTGAAATAAAATACACTTGCAACCACAACTGTTTCGTCAACCTCCATTAAATATAAAATATTTTCCGTGTCACTTTTTTTTCTCAAAAACCTGAAAGAAAATATGATCTTGGGGGTGGAATGTTTTTGTTAAAACTTCGATAATTGGCCATGAAAGGCCAATAACTAATTTGCTGTAGAGTTCAATTTAAGGTGAGGGAGAAAAGTAATGAAGTTGACATGCACTGTACAAGAAACTGCAAAAAGTCCAAATATCATCTTTATCAAAACATGCTGAGTTACTTTAAGGTGTGCCCAAGCCATGTTGCAGAAAATCCTTTTCAACATGCTTGTTAAACAAATCAAATTCAAAATAAAATACATACTGAAACAATACAGAACTGTAAAATAACCAACAGTCCTAAAATCTGGACAATAGGGGACTGAACAATGGTAGCAATGAATAGTACAATGAGAAGTACCCTGGGACAAGGAAGAAAAAGAGAAACATGTACAATTTGCACATAATGTTTATCTTTATAAGGCATGAGCCTTTTACAATGAAATAAATCATTTACATTTATTTTCATTATCACTTTTGTCACATAAACATTTTCTGTTAAATAACTCCAAAAGTTTCCTTTAGGTTTCCCTTATCTGCATGTCTGCAAAACACAGACTCGTGAATGGTCTAAAGAATGATAAACAATGTCTTTTTTTTTTTTTTCAATCACGATGTTGCATTCACTCCCCTTGAAAACCATGCACTAGTGAAATTTATCTTTAAAAATAATATAAATTGTTGAAAATGGCTGATCTGTTTTATCTTCTGTCTTAATCTTTTTTTGCAAGTTGCAGCCTCAAGAAAATAATTTTCTTTTTTTTAAATTCTGCTTAATTTGTCTCCATGCAAATGAACTAAAAAGGAAAGAAAATATCTTTTTCTCATTTAATTTTCATACAATACATCAACAGAGAAAGAATGATGGTAGATTGTACATCTTTTCATGGGGTTTGGAGCTTTACTGTATATTCCAGAGTGTTGATGGTAGCCACTTCAATATTGCCTCTGATTAATTTTTACTTCTTTCTGGTGATTTACCAGTACTAGTAGTTTGATTCAGTACATAAACCTAGATTATGCAGGGCATTTCTTTTGGGGTTTGGGGGAGTGTGGACATAAGCTGGGACACACCTCACCCAAAGTGATGGTCTCCAAAACTCCATCTACACCGCTAGGTCTGTTGGCGTGGCGTGACCAAGCATCTGGTTAGAAACACTGTCACCTCCTTCAGATACAAGTACATTGACATTAAAAGAAAAAAACAAAACAAATGAAAACAAAAACAAAAAATAAAAATCAAAGCAAAACATTTATTTTTCATTCGAAAAGGGCTTCTGCAGAACTCGTTTAGCGGTTCCCAGTACTGACCCCCATGGCTTCGAATTGGATGAAAACCTGGAACTGACAGATTCCTCGTGCTAAGGAGTTCATTCCAGCTTCCTCCAAACAACAACAACAACACCTGGCAATCCCAGCCACCAGGAGCTCGCAACACGCTTCGCCACGTGCACAATGTGCGCAACGTTTTTGCTTAAAACACAGGATCACGTTTGCACCCCTAGAAACAGGCTCAGAAGACACAACATCAAGCATGCAGTGTAACCGGGGGGCGTGTCCTGTAATCGCATCACTGGCTGCTACAACAACGCTATCAGTCCACACGCTGCTATGATCGAGAGAAACTGTCCAGTGAGGATTGGGAAGCTCTTCTTGTCAGTGGGGCCAGAGTTGGGTCCACCAGTGAGGAAGGAGGAAACAGCTTGAACCAGCCAATAACCATGTTGGACAGGTCCAGCTCATCTAAAAGTATCTGAACTGCTCCCATGAATGATTTATGGTCCATACGTCCATAGTCGCCCCAAACAATGACCTGCAAGGAAGAACACAGGAAGACATTCATCAAAAGGATAAGACAAGTTCAAGCAGTGATTAAGAAATTAGTTGTATTGAGACTGATTGTGAGTTTATCACTGCGACACCTTTCTTACCTGTAAAACCTTCCCTCCTGGACTCTCCTCAAACGGCAGTTGCTGCTGGTAAAGAGGATCCAAGGTTTTTCTTGCTACTTTTGTTTTCTTTTTGGCTATGCAGACTCCATTTTCCAAAAGGTAAACCTTTACATATGGTGCTGAGAAGAGAAAAGAGGGGAGGAAAGGTCACAATATTTTTATCCCAAAGCAAAAAAAAACTTTTCAAGCTTTTTCATCCTTTTTATTCACCATATCTCAACATGTGCATTGAATGTATGAGGTAAGTGTGTATCTGCCTATGATAATGACAGTGTGAGAGCTTAAATTACCTGGCAGTGCCTTGGAACTTTGTTTTCCCACAAGGCCACGGGCTCTGATGACCTCCACCTCCAGTGCTCCTTTCTTCTCCACCATACCAATCTGGATGTCACCTGAGTAAGTATATAAAAGTTAGTAAGGTATAACTATACTGAGTTTATAAGGAATAAAATCACGCACTACTTACAAGATGATTAACTATGCCTCATAAACATCTTCATTTCTAAGTGCAAAAAGCTATTCCAAGGATCACCAAGCTACAAATGTATCAAATCAAGCATGAATTCTTGTTCTCACCCATTGGTGGAGTAGCCAATGTCTGTCGCCCGACCAGCTGGGCGGGGCCGAGACCATCCAGGAAGTCACTGAACTGGGCATCTGAGGAGAGCCTCACACCAGGGAAGATGAGACTGAAACAGAGCAAGACTCACTGGTTTTGTTGATGTAAGACAAGGCTGTAGCCTATTAAATGTCATGAGAATTAGGAAGAGTAAAAAACAATGTATCTAATCAGTTGTTTGCCGCGTATGTATAAACTGCTCTCAGTAGTGTGAGTCCTTGTGTCCTTACTTTCCCTCGGAGCTGTAGCTGTTCATGCTGCCGTCCGTGGACTCCCGGCTGGCCTGCCGAGTCATCCGGCTCCTCATCTCCACCGCCAGGCCCGTCTCTGTACTCCGCTGGATCGTGCTGCGTAACTTCTTACCTCCCGCTTCTGCACACAGAAGGACACACGCAAAAAAAGAGAGAGAGAGGGAGAGAGAGAAAGAGTGATAGAGACTGTTAATCCATTACATTGAACATTTTGTGACTCATACAGCGAGGTGCGTTCACATGGATTATTACTGACATACTGCTTCATTGGCTCATAGAAAAATCGTTCCAGAGGGAAAACAAAACACAAAAACAACTCCATGAAAAGAAATTAATCTCTATACCAAATCTTATTCTGGAAAGATCATGGCAATTTCACTGTGACAGTCAAACAAGTCACTAATTCATTATGGCTCTTTGTGCTTCTGTTTAACAGATCTAAGGCTCTCCTCTGGTCTGTGCTACTGACGGCCTACGGGGTCCACGCTCAACCTATAAAGATCCAGTGTCTGCCCCCCATCCTTACTGATCCAAGACGACAGCTGACTCCCCCCATTAGCCCCACCGCTGCTCCTCTCCACCCAGCCTCCCTGACAGCCCGCGTGTGAAGCCACGTGGCTGCGCCTGCGGCAGACGCACACTTACCAACACAAAAGTATGCATGCTCCGCCACTAGACACACATCTGGCAACCAGCACACACACAACACATACACACACTGCATCGCTACTATGTTTCATTTTATTTCCCATTAGGAATTTCATTCTGAGCATAGAGAGAGACATTACAACATACAGCAAAGACAGGAGGCTAAAATGAAATCTGACATGTTGTTTATGTCAAATACTTTACTTCACATTTAGACGTTGAGCTCTGCTAAACTGGTATGTTAGCACCTGATCTCTATATTTAAATATTAATTCTTGGTCAAAGACTCATCATCCAAGCTCTACTCAATGTTGCTGTAGAAATTGTTGTTGTGGAATCTCTTTTTCTTATCTGTTATCAAATTCTTGCAGAGCGAAGGCATCATGTTATTTCCCTGACGTCAATTAATCGCTGCAAAGCCAGAGGAAAGTAATAACACTGAGTTACCTTCAGCTCACTGTTTGCATCCCCAAGGTGCAAATGACAAACAATCGGCTATCCATGGACCTTATGCTATTTTTACATAATAATGTCTCTGTTTGTCTGGTTGAATCATGTCTAGAATACAGCATTCCTACTGCAGCATGCTGCTGCTGTCTCATCAGAGGAGGAGCTCAGGAGAAGAGAGATGATCCAGTGTCCTAACTCACACAGGCATAAACAGACATGAAGCCTTTCAACCTTCAAATCTCAGTTATTCAGCTGGTTTCCGCCTCCTCTTCCTGCTCTTCACACATTACAATAGGAGAGGAAGCCACAGAGGTCGTCTCTGACGTCTGCAGCTAACCGCCGCTTATAAATCTCGTCTGCCAATCAGTGGCCAGTCAGATGCTATCAATCAACATTAAAAACACAGCATTTTAAAGCAAGGCTTAATAACGTTACATGAGTTGCTACGACCAAAGACTGCTAAAATGTTCCCACTGCAAACTGTAAAAGACTGGCATGGACTGTACAGACCATGACTCTGAAATCCTGTCCACATACATACATTTCACATTCATATAGAGTATGTGCCTAGTTTATAAAAGAAAATATCCACACACCTGTATTTAAAGTAATGGCAGATGAGGTAAATGTGTCAAAGACAGGTGCAATGTCAACACCGGTGGCGGCCAAACACTTTTGTAAAGTATCTGTCAAGCATGAAACAGCAGTGGCCTAAAATCTGGCTCGTCACCAGAAGGTCACTGCCCTCAAATTTCGGCCGTGCCAGACAGGGAAAGAGAGTCTAGTGGAGCTGATCGGCGGCCAACAGTGGAAGTGTGAGTACAAGGGTATGTGTCTGTGCGTGTGTGAAGCTGTAGCTGAAAAAAAAGCCGGCGTGATCTGGCAAAAAAAAAACTTAAGAGATAAAAGGTATTATAGAGTAAATCTTCTGTTTTGCAATTCCATGACCTTTTGTGTTTATCTTTAAATAAATCCCCTGCCACTAAATTAGAAACTGATGAGAATATCTTGCGAGGCATAAATATAAACACATACAGTAGGCGTCATCACTAGTGTTCAGGAAATTTGAAGTGATAGTCATGGGACAATGTTGTATTCTTAAGCTAAATAAGCACTGCCACCCACCAGATACTAAACAATGATTCATTCCAGTAACTAAACCTTTGTTTCCATTCAATCACGAAGAAATGAGACATTGGTTAGACAAACGTGAGCAGAATCCACAAACAGGTTCCTATAACCACCACTGATGGCGGCAGCAGCAACAGAAGCAGTATGCGTATTTCAAAACACACTGCTGGATGATAAATTCACTGCTCTTGAGATACAGGCATATATATACACTTTCAGTTAACACTAAATACTTCATATTACAGTACATACAGCTCAAGCATCATATTATTATCCTAACTGAACTACACTGTCATCCTAATTAAACTAATTACATCTCTCAACCTGCGCCAATTCTTCCTACAATCAGTACCTCTCTGTCCTCTAATCCTAAATCCATCTCCTCCCTCTCTGCGGTCTCTCTGTTTAAACAGTACTGCTGTCCCCCCGCATGCCATCAGCTGCTTCTGTGACATTTCCCCAGATGTCATCTTACCTCCGTCTTCCTCATCGAAGGAGTTCATGCAGGGAAAATAGACAGCCAGTGCTTCAAATGATGCAGACAGGCTCATCTTGCTTTGGGAGCGCTGGATACGCATCCCAGGAGCCGCAGCAGCGGTATCATGGCTCTGCCTGCCCATGGTGACCGGCGGCGGTCCTTCTCAATGCGGTGAATGGGATGCACAAGACGTCAGCTTTGCCTTCTCTAGCTGATCTTACGGGTAAAGCTTTAACAAATAAACTACAATCTAATCTGTTTGACGCAGTCCTAAGACCTGTAGTAGAAGACTCGGTAGGAGATCAGGTCTGCGCTGTCATCTAGTTTGTCCCTAGATGCTCTGTAGACTGCATCTTAGGAAGAGCTTCAGAGAAACGTTGCTTTAGTAGCCAAGTCTTGTGCTGTCTGGGTCTGACGTTCCTGCTGCACCTCTTTGTTTGGGGGGGGAGGGGAGAGAGCTGCATCGAGCTCAACCAATCAGAGAGCCAGGCTGCTCAGGCGCACCTCAGCTGGCTCTGCGGGTGAACGAGCTCTACCCAGAGATACTGTGCAACCCTCCCCAGGCCGTTTCTCACCAGTTTTTTTCACCTCTTCTTTTATTATTTGCTTTTTGCTTTTTGTCCCTCTGCTTGCTGTCTTGCGTCTTTTGTGCTATTCATCACTCTTATTATCCTTTTCACTCCCTCTCCCCATCTTATCCAGGGGCTGGTGAAAACAAGCTGTCATTAGGTCTGCCAACAGCCCCGCTCCACTATGAGAGGGCTTTGGCCACATGACGCTCACTCAAAGTTCACGTGCCGAACTCTATTTTTCTTCTCTCATCTAGGACCACTACACCACAGCTGTGTTGTGTTGGGAGGAATTCATTTTGCTTTTGCTGACTGTTGATCATGATCTTGTTCATGTTCCACAGCCTCTATGACACAGCTGTGTTGTGTTACGAGAAATTCAGTTCACCTTGATCAATCACAAACCGCACTGTCAAACAATCAGACAAGTTCTTTGTTTAAATTAGGGTCAAACTTACCTAAACTTGAACCTTTTTTCAGAATATTTCTACCATTTTTGGACACTCAAAGCTAGCCTATTTTAAACAGTCCAGAGCAGAAAGACACAACAGTGGAGATAAAACAAAAGATTTCTTCACCGGTGGTCCCTGAAACTGATAAATCTGCTACTGGCATGTGAGGGCTAACACATAAAGCAGATCTATGGCTTTAAAGTAAACTTAAGCCCCTCTGCTCACAGTCACTACTGCAGCTTGGTAAAAATGAAGTCAAACTGTGATGCTTTGACACATTACCAGAGAACCAACTGTAGTGTTGTACTGAACACGTATCGCAGAATAAACACTGCACAAGAGAATTACGGTGCTACTCTGCACCATCATAAATATAGCAAGCTCCCTGTAGTGTTATAGCTGAGGCAAAAGTTCCACTCTAAGAGACACTGCAACCTACTTCCATAAAGAAATCTCTTAATACATGGCGCCCATTTGCAGGTATCATCTAGGTCAGCGCAGCCAAAAAAAACAACACTTCACATTTACAGCTAGGGGGAAACTGGACAAAACACACACAATTACAATACAACCAATTGGGTCATTTTTAATGGACCCTCTAGGAGTCTTTCTTTTTGAAAGGATTTTATTTAGAGCTCCTGCTAACTCAGACATTAACCTACAGATTGTGTATATTTTATTAAATAAAAAACAAATGTAGCTCATCTAAAGGAGAAGTTGTGTTTTTGAGAGAATCGTGTGTATTTTGAAGGTTTATAGCCATATTAGCTGCGTGGCCTCGTGGATGGCCAAGTCATTCTGTCATTTTTACGGTTGGACCACCACTTTAGTCGAGATATCTGGCATGGCTTTTTTGCACATACAGTCATGGTCCCTCAGAGGATGAAGCCTGGTTTTGACGATACCATGACTTTGCTTCCGGCACCACAGCAGGTTGACATTTTTGGTTTTTAGCTACATGTCTTAATAACAACTACTGGATAGTATAGTACTAAATGTGACATCCCAAGGTGCCCAAAGAATGAATCCTAATTACGTTGGTGATCTCCTAGATGAACACTCTCTATTCACTTTAGTATGTGTACTAGATTTTCCAAATCAAGGGGAAGCAATTTTTGGTCAAAAATCCTAAAACCCTGCTAGCGAAAGATTGGTAACCCATACATCAGGATTGCCAATGTGGTCTTAACATATGTTAACAAAAGGAGATTCTACTCTTGTTAGCATTTCAGTTCTTTGCTTCACACCTGAACACTATCCCCTCTATATAAGCAGGAAACAACTGATGTGATTCTAAAACTATAGCCTGATAATTTTCATTGTTTTTGTCTTTAACAGGCTTTCTATGTTATGATATTTCACAACACAGATGGATGTATTGATAATATCTCAATTACAAACATTATTGATTGCACAATGGATAAGACACATGCCTTTGGTGTGAGAGACCTGGGTTCAAATCCACTGTGAGACACCAATGTGTCCCTGAGCAAGACACTTAACTTAAGTTGCTCCAGAGGCCGTGCGACCCCTGACATACATAGCAATTGTAAGCCACTTTGGATAAAAGTGTCAGCTAAATGAATAAATGTAAATGAAAGATTGCCAAGACCACCATTTGAGTAGTTATAATTGACATATTATGATTAAATTGGTTGAGGCTGAGATGTAGCATAAATTAGCCTACAACATGTAATTGTCACAGCAGCTGATCAAATTAATTAGCAAAAGAAAATACCAGATTCTTTCACCTGAATTTATCACTCTTCTGTTGAAGTCACGGCGTCATTTCACACGTGGCGACTGTAATTGGCACATGTGGCACGTGTTGCTTGCTTCAACTTTCGCACCTTTGCCTCAATTTATTCTTACCCATTGTACATTGGCAGAGAGAAAGAAAGAGGAATGTAAGTATGTTTCACTATGATACTCCCACTACACATGTCAACCCGACACCTGAAGGGGAAAAAACGAGGTTAATTACACACAAATCTTCACAAATCTGTTCAACACAGCAAGTGGATCTGTGTTCAAGGATGGAAATAATTTGTACCTCACATCAGAAGCTAGAAAGAAACTTTGATTTTTCAATAAAATAAATGCCTGAAGAAAAGTAAGAATCTAGGTCTCTTGGTAAGTGCGTGATCACATGTTAACTACTTTTTCTTCACTGAGAATGTGTCACTTTAGTTACAAAGGATTGTTAATAACCAGTGAGATGAACAATGTTTTAAGGGAATTTCACAAAGAGAAGGTCTTTTTCGTGAATGTGGAATCTCCATTTTAGGCCACGAGGGTACTCTCTTATTTCACAACACTTGTACAACACTTGACTTGTACAGATTAACATTAACGCGCACTGTGCAAAATATCTGGTCTCACTCCACTGTGACAAACCTACATACACAGTGACCACACAACTGGAAATCACAAGCACCTCAGAAGGCAGGAATCGTGCCAATTCTGCTACAACAATAAAAGAGTGTAATATCTCAGACGTCATATGTAAGGTCTGTCTGGCAGGCGGCAGGGATCACAGGTGGAAGCCTTCGGAAGTCTTTGTGATTGATGGGGCCAGGCCTGGCCAAGCGTCAGAGGACGACTCTGGCCATACAAACTGTAAACACAGCTTAATGGAGGGCTCTAACCCTGGCACTCACATGCACAAATGTAGGCAAACACACACATATCAGCACTTAAATGTGCACACACACACACTGGTGTGTGCCCCGGCACATGCACAATGGCAAGCACTCTCCCAGTTTACATTCCCTGCTGCCTAACTTGATGCAGGCCAGTCCTGCAGTCTCTAAATGTAGTTTCCCCTTTTGTGTCTAACTTAAATATGATGTGTGTTATAAAGGGAAATAGCTTCAATTACAAAATAAGCTTTGATATACAGTACTTGGTTTCAGCTGCATCCATTGATTTTTGGCCATTAAATGTGAGACACACAATCCTAAAATATTACACCTTAAAAAGTTAGCAAATATATGTTAGGAAAAAGTTACCTAAGCAACACTTGCATTGTGAGCGTTTGTGTCCGCCACAAGTACGTAAGACTAAAATTCACTTTTTTGCTCTAGTTTGGTCTTCACCAAAAGCTAAAACGCTCCATAAAGCTGCAGAGTTTGTTGCTAAATCTCTGTTTGTCACTGCAAATCTCCCAGAGGCATATTTTTATTCAGTGTGATATAAAAAATATGAATTAATACAGCTTTAAATCGTGTACGTTCCGCTAATGCAACTGAAAGTCCAGAAATTAGAATATAACATGTTTTATAAATAATAAAATATTTTTCGCCCAAGCATGTACAGACTCGGTGTTTGCCATTCACTTCACTCATAAGTTTCGCACCTTCAGTGGAAGGTGTGAGGGACATATGTGAAACGTGAAATGCAGGAGGTGTAGCAGTGGGAGCAGTCCATCCCCTGGCCGCCTCCCTCCACTCCGTGGTGCAAACACTGACAGTATAACAGATGGAAAACTAACGAGAGAGAGAAAGGGGATCTAACTACGGCCAAGCCTTATATGTGTATTTGAAAAATCCGGATAGAAAGTGCTGACATCACTTCAGCTGATTTTTCATATCTCACAGTCATAACAAAGTGGTGTGATATGTAGAAAATTGCGTGTGAAAATTGCCCCACAAACATGTCAGCATTGTATTTTTACTTCACATACTGAAAGAGGAAATACTTGTGTTTCAAACTGAAACATCATACTCACGCTCCATGACTGAGCTGACCACAGTATTTTGTGTGCATGAGTGCCTGTCATCAGGCTTCCTCTTTGACAGCTACAGAGTGGTTCTGTCTGCACTTAGAGACAAAACAACGATGAGAGGAAGTCATATTTTTAGCAGCATTTAAATCTAAAAATTCAAGGTGGAAGTTCATTTTTAGTCCAGTCCAAATGGAAGGTAAGAATGTGCTGTACTGAAATGTGGGACACAACAATACAAGTGTGTCCTAAACTGTGTCCAAGCCTCAGACTCAGGCCCAGCAGACATATGGCTGTGGAGCTGAGCCACACTGCAGACAAAAAACAGTGAGCAGCTGGTGGAGCATGGCAGGGTTTAGAAGATGAATAAAGAGCTTTTAAGCTGAGCTCATGGAGATAGATACATTAGATTCCACCCAAATATATATCTTTTCAGTATTAAACTCTAACTGTAAAGCTTCAATGGTGGCAGTAAAATGTTTCATCCTTCATGTTGTCATAAGGAATAAATTAATTTCCATAGTTTTGTGGTTTGTGTTAAATGCAATATCACAATGCTAAAAAAATACATACAAAGAAGAGGATGTTTGTTTGCTCTTGGGCGTTCAAGAGTAAATCACATAATCATACTTCCCTTTTAACAGCACCAGTATAAGTGGAAATGAGTTTGCAGTAACATCGCTCACATGAGTTCAAGTCTCCACTCAATTTCGCCAGCTTGCTGGGTTACTGTATGTGTGTGTATACCCAAGTCAATAGATCTTTATGTTTTCCTTGGATCACAGCTAAATAATGTCACAGAATAATTACCACAAAGTAAAAAAAAACCCTCTTTAAAAGAAGAACATTGGTTAATTTCTTGGATAATGCAAAGTACACTGTCTGCTAGGACAGACACTGTGTACTGCTCTCAGTATGAAAACAATTCATTTAGTCCACCAACTAATTTCATGAATAAACATAAAGTCATCTGTGATTCTAAAACAACACTTCTAGATATAGTCTGAGGAATCTTAATACGAAGAAAAAAGTACTTCTGTGCAGAATGATGTCCCTCAAGAGAGTAGCATTATAAAAATAAAAAATTAATTATTTTTTGATTTTGAAAGAACATTATGACACATCTGCAAAAAAAACTAGTTCATCTTTTACCATAATTTATCTTCATTTAACTGGCTCTAAAGGCTTAAAATACTAATCCGTCTACATTATTAAAAAATGCAGCCCAAAATGATTGACCTAATGACCTAATGTGTTTAGGTTTAGCCCCAGGTGTACAGTACCTGGGAGAAAATGTACAGTGTACATGACATACTAGAGTAAACAGGTGCATGCATTAGCATCCTACAGTGGTATACATTAGACCTAGGCATTTTTGTAAATGCCAGCAGTGTGATTTTATCAACACTGCAGTTTTGTTTTGCTGGGCTTCTTTAAGGTGGCAGTCGAGTTGTACAATAGAGCAGACAGGCACTTCATCAAAACGGTTGCTGTGTAGGAGGATGCCCTTGGTAGATGAACAGAGATGTCAGATTGCTCAGACCTTTAAGAAAACGCCAAATGCCAGTCCTCAGTGTGGCAGAAATATATTGTAATTATGGGATACAGCAATCAGTTTTGGAAAACTGCTGCGGTCAACAGCAGTCGGCAGCCACACATCACAATGAACGAACTTCAGTTTGTACTGCACCGCCACCATTAAAACAACAACAACAAAAAGTTGTAAATGCAGTTGAAGTAACGGTTCGGGTGCTAGTCAGGTGGGTCTATTAGACCAAAGCAAACCATCATAGGCAGAACCAATTCACCTATGCGACCTCTCAGTGAAAAATTTATCCAGGAATGGTTCACGATGCATTCAGGTGAAATGGCAGGAACTACCTGAATAAAGTTCCTGGTATTAAATCAGTTGAAAATCAGCCTAAACAACCTTGGGCAGTTACCCTGAAGAGCACTGAGGTCTACACAGTGCAGTTTTAACACTATGGCTGGGATGATACCATCACGATATTTGGGGTGCCGATGAGATATGTACTGCGATTCTTATTCTTCTGTTGCGATTTGATATTATGATTTATTGTGTTTTACTGTGATTTATTTTGTTTGCTTTTTTAACACTATGAGAAAAGGATGAATCATTCACTTATAGGTACTGTTTAGTCATGTTTCCAAAAACAATGCACATCACATGTCTGTCAGTCTTAATGAGTTTTTAGGAGCATCATTGCTATACTGCATATAAAAGTAGAAAATAAGATTATTTTTTAAGTAAACTGCTACATTTAGCTGTAACTGCTCATCAAGCTGGTGGCATAAGAAAATAATACATAAAATAAGATGTTAGGCCAAAATGATTCGGGATCCAGGAAACTGCCTACAACAAAAATGCAAGCTTATAAATGTACATCCTTCACATATGAAATTGAACATTGTCCTTTCAAGGACTTGACTGCATATAAAAGGGGTAAATAAAATGTATAATAGAATAAATACAAATTTTTAAAGTAAAGTAGAATCAAGTGTGTTAGCATCAAGCTAAAAGGACTAAGCACTAGTTGTGTGTGTGCGTGTGTAAAATCAAATCAAAAACCCAACCTAGGCTAAGGCTAAGTTTGGTATTTTGCAACCTGCACCCTATTTTCCCATATTTTGTGTCTTTGTGACTAATTGGGACATTTTTTTTAAAAATCGGTCCAGTATTGAGCGAGCATTCGGTGGCGGCGAAACAGGTCAGCAAAATATTCCTTGCCGGCAGTTGCATCCGGTCAAAGTACGTCCACTAAATTGTTTGTTTTTGCCACTGACAGCTCAGGTTATTAAGTGTCTGATAACATTATGGAAAGGATTCCTTTAGTGACAGACCTTTTGTTGGAGACTAAGATCCTTTTTGTTTAATCAGAAAGACACTGTATTGCTGTCATCAAAGCCACCAGATATGACAAAAAACGTTGTTTAGTTTGTTTGTGTGTGTAATTGGCGACTATGGTGTTTTTACCCCTTTAAAACAGCAAATTCATACAATAATACAAGCCAACAAATTGATCGAGGCAGCAGTAGACCAGCAACTCAAGTGTTCTGCGAGGTAAAATTATGTTTTTTATGTCAAAGGAGTCTGATGGCTTTGACAAAAATGATACAGTTTCTGGTTAAACTAAAATGATATTACTCCTTTAAAAAATGAATATCTCTGAAGAGATCCTTTCCATAATGTTGTTACAAGAAGATGTAAGACGGATTATAAGGCAGTGCTGTCAGTTTCTAGTTGGAGATTTATAGATCACAGGTGCAGAAGTTACAAATGGGCTTCTTAGAACCTGCATAAACAAGTTTTCTTAAGTTCAGTATCTTTAATGAATTGAATGCAAGGACGCTGTCGGAAATGATCTTAAGTACTGTATCTAAGAACATTTTTATAAAAGAGGCCCCTGGTCTTACTGCTGACCATCATGATGAATTTTGGGTATTTTGCAATAGATCCAATAATAGAAATTGAAACTTATAAAAGCATCACTGTTCCTACAGTGCATCCACACATTTAGGTCACTGCAGCGATGGCTCATCTGAGAGCTCAAGCTGAATAACAGCCATGAGAATTGTGGTAACAGAGATTAAGAGAGAAAACTGGAGGAGGGTGAAAGACAGAAAGGGAGAGATACTGAAGGAGAGAAGAGAAGGTGAAATGAGAAAGTGAGAAAAAAGACAGACAGTGTATACTGATAGTGAGATACAAATGTCTGTTAGGAGGGAATGAGAGAATAAGTGAGGTAGAAAAACGATGGTGAGAAAGCAGTGGGTCTCTGATGTCCCTCAGCCTCGGCTATACCTGTGCTGCTGTGTTCCTTTCATGCATCATCCTGAGAGCAGCATGTCGGCTCCGGCCCCCTGGGAGATTAATTAGCCGCCTCAGCTAGCGGAAGAACTGCTGAGATAGGCACCCAACTCAACTCAGAAGATAAATTACCCTGGCTGAAAGCTCAAAGTTCAGCTATTTTACCACATACAAAACAGTCTGTCTGTGGACTTTGGAGGTCCAAAACTACATCGGTATCTGGTGTAGGTGCGAGAGGAGGGAGAAAGTGAGTGGGACAGCCAATGCATTGTTCTCTCTTCTGTATATCTGGGGACAGTGAGTTAGGTGGCATACATACGCCATTTAACTCTTAGTAAAGTTTCGAACTTATCAACAAACTGCCAGAAGGATGTATGTATCCATCATAAACAGTTGCCTATAGCAGTGTGATACGTAAAGTAGTTTATCTACACTACTACAAATCTCTCTTCTCTTGGAAGCAAAAGACAACGATTTGACAGGTTGCTTACCGCTTACGCTTACTCTTGTGGAAACATTTATAAAACCGAGTGCGTGAAATGTCACATTTAATCCTTCTCTAACAGGTACATTTCCAACGTCACATCTGGTCCAAATAGTGTGCTTCTTTCAGGGTCAGTTAGAGAAATGTAGGACGTAAGAAGAATCAAACTAGAATACTCAAGGCTGCACATGGGGGAACTGGAAATTAGACGTTACAGGCAAAGTATTATAAAACATACCTGCTGATTCCATCTTTTTCTTATTGCTATATCACTATGGGCAACCTCACCTGTTTTTGCCTATTAAGGCCCAATTTCCTGTATTTCATGCAGTGTTCACCTCCTTCGCCTTGATAGGGGCTGGTGTCATCGTTACTTTTAACACAGGCAATTATGAGGTAAAAATACTGAAATGGATGATCAGATAGAATGGTACTAACTGTGTTGTAAAAATGGTAGAAATAAATCTGCAGTGCTGAGAATTTATAATGCAAAAAGAGACAAGTAATGCTTTGTAAGACTGAAAGAGCTGTCTTTCACTGCACATTGGACAAAATGCAAAGAGAATCAGTATTGTTGTGACAAAGGGAAATCAAATAATCCTGAATAATTCACATAGAGGCATGGAGCAGAGTGCTCCATGCAGTGCAAGCAGGAGGCTCACTTTAAGTTTGGCTGAATAATCACACAACTAGAGACCGACCGATTTTATTGGCCGATATAAGCTAATTGCATTTAAAGCGGTATCGACATTTATAAAAGCATAATTAATGATGATTAAAAAAGAAAGGGAGAGACAGATCCTTCACTCATGTTAGGAGTGTTGCATAGGTTGCCCACCTGAGGGAGCTCTGCAACTCCCCTGTTAATAACACTGCAGCGCAACAAAACAAAACAATCAACAAGCTTACCAGAGTCTACCAGCGCATGCTGGTAGACTCTGGTAAGCTTGTTGATTGGAGAGTATATGTTCACGGTGAGTTGGTCGTTCGTCACGTTAAATGCTTACTTCTCCTCTCCTGAAAACTTTCATGTTGTTGCTAACCCTCCCGTTTTTCATTGTCCTCTCCCGGTTTCCTCCCGGGTCACAGCAGTATGTTTAATGTTACAGTAGCTGAGTGGTGGAGACTTTGCTGCTGACAGGCTTGATTTCTGGAAAATTGTGTGGCTGTTCTAGCTAATGGTCCTCTCATTTCTCCCTAGTTCATCACTTTGAAATATTCTATAACATCACTTACAGCAGCTAACGATGCACATATCTAAATTAGCCACAAAGCTAGCTAAAGCCATGTTTATCTCTGACAGAGCACTAACGTTACACTATAATGTTTAACGTATTCTAAATATATCTGCGAGCCGCTTGTCTGTAGTTACTGTCCGTGCATCAGAAATGATTAAACCAGACAAGACATTCAAATAAATGTGGTTGATCTGGCACGGCTTCCTAGTCTACAGAGATACCTTTCTCCTCTTTCAAATATATAAAGTTAGTGTGAAATTTCAAAATTGCAGGTCCTCGTTGTAGAGAGTCAGGAAGTATCAGATGCATTCAACAGCAGCGTTTCCTCTGGGTCACTGTATCACAGACGGCATGTTTTAGAGCCAGATGGTGGTTGACAAATGGTTTCTAGTAGCTTTGGATATTATTAAAGAGTGCTGGTAAAGAAATAAACTAGATGCGAATATGTTACATTGAAAGTAGTTATTATGGCAGATTATGTGTGCAATACACATGCTTATTCTCTCTCACTCTCTCTGCATTATTGATGGCTGAAAAAGTTGCACCTTCTAGCAGCAAATATTTATTGGTGTGCATTTGTTTACATGTTCAGTTGTTGAGACTGTAATCTAAGTTTTTATTTTATTTTACATAATCCAAAAAAAATTATGGCCCACATAGATAACAGCTTTCAGTATCGGCATGTTTTAGTAGTATAGTTTACACAGGAAAAAGGTCTACTATCCAAATAGCTTTCAAAATGTAAATAAAATATAATATATAATATAATAATATTAATATAATATATAATAAGCTTATAAATTGACTCTTTTTCACTTTAATATCCGCATCGGCCCCTGAAAACCTATATTGGTCGGGCTCTCCAACACGCATGAGGATGCCCAAACACGCAGCTGAATGGGGTGATGAGATATACATTTCAAACAACTATAGAGGGCAGTAATGCAGATTAATTCATAAACAATGGATACATTTTGTGTATTAAAAAGTTTTAAGAATATATGAAGAGAATAATATGCATTTAATGTGTTTACCATACCTTGTGTGTGTGTGTGTTTGTGTGTGTGTGTGTGTGTGTGAGTGCGTGTGTGTGTGTGTGTGTGTGTGTGTGTGTGTGTTTTAAGCAACAAACATAATTAACCAAACAAAGCCAATAATTATTCACATTAAAACTGAGCTAAAAGGGTAAACAAAAAGTCAATGCACAGATAGTAAATGCATGGCAATGCAAAAGCAGTGAACACAGGCCTCTTTTTCAGATGCCAATCAGAAGGAAAAATAAGTAGAAATGAACAGATCAATGCATGGAGATGGATTTTCAATAAGCTTGTGAGATTTGAGTGTTTGAGTGTTACTGTGTGGTTTTAGCTGAGTCAGACTGTGGAGCAGCAGTTTTGGGGAGGTGGGAATAAAGCGGCTTTCTATTGAGCTTAAACATCACATACCGGAGGACTGCTGACTGGTGGATGGGACATTTGAGCATAATAAATCAACTTGATGTTTCAGCTTGCTCATGGTGACCAGTGTAACACCATTAAAGACCGTACATGAGCACATGCAATGAGCTTCTGCCAAGACCAAAGCTAGTGTAAACTGTCAGGTAAACTCAACACTTACTGTGAACTTTTTCTGTTGCTTGGCAACCCCATTGTTAATCTTATATTTCTTCTTAGAAGGAAATAACATTTAATTTATTAGTGATTTCAAAGTTAATTTCATTTCTTGAACATGTGGTTGCTTTCTTTATCACAGGTGTGTTACTGTGCTGAACTGCCTCTTTAAACAGTGTCTTCTTTACTTGTGTAAGATTAATCACAGCCACAAGAACTCAGTGAGAGTCTCCATTCTACATCTAAGAAACACATCCTGGTAACATTTTGCTGTTCGCTGCTAGATTTTCTCCAAAGACAGTTAACTGCTGGATGCTATGCAGAATGCACACATAGAACGATATGTAGAGTCAACACTCTCGTCCATTGATTACTCTTTACTGCTCCCTTGCACTCTCTCCGGTCCTTTTATAAAATTATGGACTCATGCACAAGGTAAGCTTTCACTGCAGATAGCAAATAAAGAAGTGACTCTTCATACACTCCAAACATTTATAATTAGATACATTTGTAAGATACATCCATCCATCCATCTTCATCCGTTTATCCGGGGTCGGGTCGTGGGACATTTGTAAGATACATTTGGATACATTTGTAATTCCTCAAGTTCGGTCCACTGAGGACTGAGAGGACAAAACCAGCAGTTCCTGGAGCTGCAAAATGTGTACACGCTACTCATGGTGGCCCCTGGGAGCACATCCATTCCATCTGACTAACCTGTGTTTGTCAAAGCTAGAGTCGTGCTGCTTGGCTGAGCTGTCCATCCCCCACCAGCACATGGCAGTGCACACAAACTGTCAAGCAGCTTCTTAAAATCGACCATTCTTTGAATGCACCCTTCAATCGGGTGAAGAGCTTCTCTGGATAACGCACAACAAAGTAGGGCACAAGGCAGCTTGCCAGTGTTTGGGATCTCAAATATTGAAAGGCAGATGTATGCCCGCTCTCAAAAACTCCATCTGATGCACTTAGAAGCACTGAGTGAAATATTAATAGCTCTAGGAGATTCAGGCTGCTCAGTTTGTGCTGTGTCTGCATGGGATAGGAGTGTGTGCATGTGTGTGTAACTTTGTTCTTGTGATTGTGTGAATTGCGGTTACTGAACAGGGAAGATCTAACAGTATCTTCAAAATAATCTTCAATAAATAATACCCAACTTAAATGCCACCAAAAAACTGATAAATGTGATCATTAATAGAAATGATTAACCCACAGAGATAAAGCAGCCCATGTGCCAGCCAAATCACGAGTCGTGGG
>JAPMOB010246823.1:0-65125 GCA_029875015.1 Lepomis gibbosus | reverse complement strand
CGTGAGCACAGCGCCTCTCTTTACTCTCTTGTTCATCTCACCTGACCATAAATCCCTTTCTACATCTATCTCCCCCTCCCCTCTGCCATGCTATCTGGACAGAGAGTGCTGATGGGTAGAAGTTATTATTAATCACTATAAGGTTGAACAGACAAGACAAATAGGCGCTGAATGCTTAGAGATGCACTGGAGAGACACAGCTGCGGAGGGGAAGTGGACAAATCGACTGACCTTTACATGAACAGACCAGACCCCGCTCTGTCGGCCAGAGACATCACCGCAAGCACCCTGCTCGGCTGTTTTTTTCATACTGTCTGGCATCAACTAATGCAGCTCAACCCTTCTCAAATTGTTACTGAGCGTTTTTTTTGAAAAGAAAGAAGTAGGATAGGGGGGAAAAACTCTGCTAAGGAGTGAAGAAAAGTAATAGCCATGTTCTGCTTTTCCAGTGCAGAACAATACATATTGCTGCATTCAGCTAAAGGAAAATAACACCAACACAACACACCGCTTCATGTCCCGCATGTGCACACACTCTCACATGCACTCATAGAAACAAATACAAACAACTGGGGACGCCCACAGTTTGAGGTAGTGTTTTGCACAAAAAAAAATCACAGTCACAAGAGCATCGCAACAAAAACGTGAGCTGTGACGAGCAGCTGAGGTAATCAGCGTGGTAAGCGCAAAGCTGTTACGGCTGTAACACATTTTCCAAAATGAAATGACAACTTATTACCAAAAGCAATAAATTATCAGCGTTATGCATGACAACACAACTGCAGAGGTGTAATAAGAAAGAAAAGGGGAGGGGTGGGGGGGGTAGAAAGAGAAAGAGACGAATTTCCAGGACTATTGTTACCTAGATGAAAGAGAGAAAAGGGTATGAGAAAAGGGCATGCTGTTGTCTTCATCTCCAGAAAATGAGTCCAATGCCCTTTCAGATAAAACGTAGGGGAGAGGAAGAACCGGAGAAGAGAGCGGCAGTATTAGAGCTCAACATTCAGCACAGAAAACAACAGAGAAACCCACACAGACTGAACAACAGACCACAAAACAGATACACACATGAACGCAAATACAGTACACTGGCTGTGCAGCTGGGTGCCCTACCTGTTTGGCTGAGCTGAGAGGTGCTCCGGCTCTTGCGCGACATGCCAACCATGGCCTGCATTTTGGCACCAATGCTGGAGCGCCTCTTCTTGTCGTCAGTGCCTACCGTGCCAACCGCCGTGTCTGACTGGCTGCCGTCCGTCTTCTCCAAGTTGCACATGTCGCCGCTGACGCTTGTGCTCTTGGTCATGTTCATCCCACCCGACGAGCCCATTTGCCTGTTTTTCATTTTGGATGCAAAGTCACTGTCAGCCACCACCATTGACAGGGGGGCAGGTGAGGACAGAGGAGAGAGGACAGGGCAGAGGAGAGGATGTGAAAGAAGAGATGTTGGAAGGGGAAACCGGAGGAGGGGGACAGAAGAGGAAAGAAGAGAGGACAGGAGATGAGAAGGTGTGGGGTGAAAAGGAGAGAAGGACAGAGTTCAGGTACAGGAGTTCATGACTTACAGTATAGTTGAGTTTAGGGTTTAATGTGTACTGTATAGTCTAAACTAATGTTCATGTAGTGAAAGATCAACCTGTATTTTGCTGCTTTAATTGTTTTGCACTAACTAATGTTTTTTGGAACACTGAGTTGCTTTTTTATATTTGTATTAAATTCTGTCGAACACAAATATTTTCAAGTAAGTGAACACTTGAACCACATTGTGACTTCATATAAACAAGTCTTTTCATGAGATTTTCAAAGTTACTGAAACTAAATTTTAAGTTTGGATTGCCACTTGCCGAGCATTTTGTGGACTTCTCATTTGACGCTGGCTAAAAAGTTTAGACTTTTCATTCATTTTTCTTCTTGACCTGGAACCACTAGTGTGTTGCGCGCAGGTGAACAAACAAATGTCAAATTAACATGTAAATGTCAATGTCAAATTAACCTTTACTTATATTCCCGGTGAATGTACAACAGTTTAATCAACATAAAGATGACTATGGTGTCTATGTTTTATGTTAAAAGAATCTGCCTATTTAAATACAACGTAGGGATAATAGGAAAGGCAATTTCATGCTATTTAACATGTATTGCTCTCTTTCACATACACCTAGGCGACCTCATAGTCGAGTACTGAAAGTAAAGTTTTTCTCCTTAAAGTATTGCAACTTCTCTACAACTCGTGGTGGACCACACACACAGTACTTGTGCACTAAACTGCACACAGAAAGAAAGGTTGTCTGTCATCAGCATTATTCGCCAGCTCTTCCTGTTTAAAATGAAATAGGCCAATGTCCAAATTAGGTTCTAATTTTAGTTCTGCTAGTACAATTATCTTTAAGAGACAAATTACACTCTGTATCATAGGCTCTGCATTCTTAATGGGATGGGAAACATGTATCACCCTCAGGCTACTATTCATTAATTAAAGTGCCTGACCTCCACCATGTAACTGTCTTATAAAGACAACTTATGGAGAGACACACTGACTAAAATGGGAGAAGAATCGATGCATTTTGACAATTGACTCCATCAATTTCCTCAATTAGGCTCTTTCAAATTCTGCTCCTTGATGTATTAGACATGTTCAACTCTGTCGTATTAGAATGAAGAAAATGTTCATAAACAAAGATTATGTCTGACGTTGTTATAGGATTTCAAGCGCAGGCAACGATATTGCATTACGTTGACGTTGAAGGTGAGTGATGCTTTTAATTCAAATGCTAACCCTAGCTATAGCGTCAGCACTCTGAAAACACAGGGACCAGGAGAGAGAGAGAGAGAGAGAGAGGGAGAGCAGCTCACATTCTCAAGTAGTTAGATAATAAATAATACTTGCAATTCAATCTTTCATCAGCGTATGAGAGAACTCAAGAATGATCGCTCAAAATAAAAAACACAGTTCCCTTGTTTATACATCTTATTTTGGTTGCCAGCTGGTGGTGAAATAAGTCAGATGTGCTCTAAAGTGCTCAGTATAAAGCCTTTTGTGTATGTCATTTCTAATGCCAGCCTGTTCTGTTATGAGTTAGCCTCGACTTTAATACATAAATATTGAATTCATATTGGGGATTAGTGCCTTTGATCAGTTAATGCAGCCCAGAAGCTTTGAAGAAGACTTCAAGCGCCGCGACTCCTGACAACACCACAGGCCAATGTGGTACAGGTGACATTCTAAAATATGCTCTTTATCACAGTGAGGCTGCATTTCATCTTCCATTACATCAAATATCAGCACAGTGACAAAGTCAGGGGGACTAGGTCATTGTCTGTACATATTATTACCGACTGAGGGCAAAATGGATGAGTAGAGAGATTATTAAGACCCTTTCAAAGAGAAATTCATGTTGCACGACTCATTTAAAAAATACAGGCTACTACAATGTCTTGATCTAATGGGATCGTTTTTCTAGTCTAACTGGACACACTAGTCAACATGTTTATATCTACTATAGGACAATCCTTTTCCATGTCCAGGAAGTTAATTTGTCTAACATGGTCTTCGTCTAAACAAGAAACATCCTTGTTGAATAACCGACTGGTCTACCTGGACACACTACAGATCAAACTGCCTGATTTACTGACTTCATTTTGACTCGCCTTTAAAAAAAGCACAACTCTAAAATACATGTACACCAGCATCTACTCGTTGTCCCTCCAACACCCACTCTCATTACCGTACCTTTACTCTCTGAACAGGTCTTGGCACTCAGGACAGTCTCACTGTGTAAATGCGCCTGCTTAGAAAACTGGGACTCTCCAGGGATTTCTGATTTTCAACCTCGGCCCAAAGAACATAGAGTCCCTTATAGTACAGACTGCTCACCATGCATTTTCATCTAGGCCAAGATGTTCCCAAGGCAAAACAAAACCTGGATTTTTTTTTTTTTTGTCTTGTGAAAGTGTTGGCACCATGCTGTCTATCAATTTGGGAAATCTACATACTATA
Source organism: Lepomis gibbosus (assembly GCA_029875015.1). NCBI lineage: Eukaryota > Metazoa > Chordata > Actinopteri > Centrarchiformes > Centrarchidae > Lepomis > Lepomis gibbosus. The sequence continues at coordinate 61,131 of JAPMOB010246823.1, read as the reverse complement.
CGATAACAATAGCATCCAACCAGTAGATATAAAACTTTTTAAAAGTACATTAAGTGTAAATAGAGTTTCCTCAAGACTTTGTATTTATGTAAAAAAGATTTAGATCAGCCCATAAAAGCTGGTTTACTACAAAATGACTCAGAAACACTACAGTGTACGTGTGAATGCCATTGCCAAGCATCTTTCAACTCTCATGTTATTATGTAGTTATGCTTTAATTAAATTCTTACAACAGATATGTTGTCTTGACAGCTGGATGATGAATGCTGTATGTATACGTAAAAAGTCATATCCTTCGCCTTTCACAGGATTACTGCTTCTTTATCAGGTGAGGCAGTTTCCATGGCAACTGTGCACCCTGGGCCAGAGCATTAGCATGCGCACATGCCTGTCAACACAGCTACAAAGTTTTTCATCAGAGACTGAAGTGATTAGTTAAAGTCTGAAGCTCATAACGAAATGTTATCGCCAGCAGTGGAGGTAACACAGATCCAGCACTCTCCCTGAATGGGGTGGGCGGGGCCAGGCGATTAAAGTAAACATCCCTTCTTTCCTTTTAGTAATGATCAGCACCAGTCCCTCAAAGCACCACGTCTTTACTCTCCCTCACATGACTGAGCTAGTGCCTCCGCAACAATACTGGATGAAAGAGACATGAGAGGGGATGTGGGATTTAAAAGTGCTGATGGAAAGCTCCTTACATCCTGGAGACCACTGGACACGACACCAGCTTAGAGACCCATGTGTGTATTTGCCTCCCTTTGCAGTGGAATGGACTAAAATGGACTAAAGACACATGTGGCTATCATGATGTTTGGACGCCAAGCCAATGTGAACAGGCTTGTTTAATGTGCAGCAGATGTATATTTACACTGTGACGTCAATCCATGAGTCATAACTAAATGTAGCTATTAGTGTTGTTTCTGCCGAATCACACATAAGCAGAGCGGTGAATGAACCTTTTACCATTCCATTACACAGCAACTTCCTGACTTCTCAAATGATCTCTAGACACAGTATTGATTATTTTCAGTGTTTTATATTATCACAGCGCTGTCCTCTGAGGTTCATTGTACAGGCTGATGTGAGTGTCGTCACTGGGAGTTATATATAAGAGCACGTGGGAAATATAGGTCCCTTTTCCCCTAACATATAACATCTCAAAACAACATATGGAACTAAAATTTGTGGCTTTGATGCTCAATGCCACATATGCAGTACTTATTTTATAGGTCTGCTGACATTCACAAAATATGAGCATGACTCTGGGCAGCAGATCAAAGATCTGTGAAATATACTGAAATAATATGTTCCTCAACTTCCCTGTCCCAGTTTACAGAAAGCACAGGACTGGAGGACTGCTTAGCTGAAGCAACAAAACAAAGGGCTAGAAAAAGAATGCCACTCTGAGTGTTGAAAACATTGTATGTGTAATTAAAAGTGCAAGGTTTAGGGATCCTCTTGAGTTGTGTCTTCATTATGATATGTTATCATATGTATGTTTATGTATATTTCTTATTTAATATAAAGCAATGACTTGGGCAGCGAAGCTAGAAGATAACTGAGCATCTTTGAGTATCCAACTGTAATTGTGTAAGTACCATTTTTCAATTATTTTTATATATTGCCATTGCGGAAGTTGTCTTGTTGCATATTTGACTACTAATAGGACTAATATTGAACATTTGATTCATTTGGAGCTATTGCATATACTGTGTTAAAATCATTTTGTAAAAGCTTTGCATTTTTGTATAGTACACAGACCCTGAGACTGTTAACTATTTTAACATCACTGTAAAACATAACATTTTGAGGGAAATTCCCTAGTTATTTACTGCACACTGTGTGCAGGGGCAACACTCACATGGACATCTTCACTAAACCTGAATGAGAAATGAAAGACAGTCGGGGTTTTTTTTTGTTATCCTCACATATCTCTTCTCACGTGTTGTTGTCCCTGAAAATCAAAATGTGCAATGACTCACATGTGATAGATTTATACTGTAGCTGTCATGAAGGAATTAGGGTTGATCACACAGATAAGAGTTGTCAGCATGTTAAAAGCAGGAAAAATCCAGCCCACTTTCAGTCAAGGAGGAAGACATTGTCTGAAATTGCAACACTGTAGCTGTATAATTATATTCCGTATCTTCAGAATATATTTCCAAAGGTTTCCATGACTTAACTGAAAGTGAATTGATTGCTGGCGGAGGGTCTAGGTATGAGGGTTGCGGTGTTACACAGAGAGAAAGAAATGTTCTGGGCATGTTGAGGAGTAGCTGAAGGAATGTGGGAGGTTTGGGTTGACAAGTTGCAGGTGCAGAGTGACACTGTAGAACTCAGACGGCATGTGAAAAACACAGAAAGGCAAAACATTGACGCAACATCCCAGCACAGACAAACAGTAAAGCAACACAGACTGCAGCCTAAATAGACAACACTGCACTGTCTCATGAGTTTTATATCTTCCTATAGCTGTACCTAAACTAAGTACTATACCTGTATAGCTTTCAGTATATATGCTCATGTTTCTGACATTTGCATTTTTCCTCCAACACATGCGGTATGAGTTTTCTTAATCAGACCGTGCACACTGGTGCAGAGTTAATCGCACATAAGAGTGTATTGCTTTTATCTTAATGTGTTTTCTCTCAAGTCCAAGCAGACACTGTGCAGTACTAATGTCGATGAGAGGCACTAACTTGGATCCTGCTGTGATTGTGATTTGATAGTGAAGACATCTTATTAGGATGGGAAGCTAAGCTTTTATCCTGCTAAATCAAGGGATACTAAATCAATTTGTTCTCGAATTTGCTCTTGACATACTTTTTCCACCTGCTTGTCCTACACTCTTCACAAATGAAACTATACTCTCTTGTGGCCACAATAAAATAGTGTCATGTTAAATATAGTCTTAACGTGTCAAGACCAAAGTAGTCCGTATGCGTCAACTTCAAAAAGTAAAGATTACTATTTATGTGTTCAGTGTCGTAGGTGTGATGGATTACAATTAAACACTATTGTATCTTTCAATTCATTTTCATCTTCAAACATTACATTGCAAAAACAGCAGCAAATCTTTCCAGAGGCTCTGGTCTGGTTAGTCAGAATAATCCTCAGGCCTCAATATCAACAGTTTACCATCCAATGCTGGAAAATAGTCTCTAATGAAATCTGTTGACAGTCTGTAGATTAGTCACCAGAATATACACTGCACCATAAACAATTAAGGGAACACCTAAACATCACAGTATAGCATTAAGTCAATTAAACTCCAGAGATATCAATTGGTCCAGTTAGGAAGCAGAAGCGATTGTGAATCGGTGTCATTTGTTTTGGTGCAAATGAAAGTGACAACAGGTGCACTAGAGAGGCAACAGCAAGACAACCCTCAAAAAGGGAATTGTTTTGCAGGTGGCGGCAACAGACAGTTGCTCTCTCCTTATTGTTCTTGATTGATTGTTCTCCAGTTTTGTGTTTTGCTAGTGTCCTTGTCACTGTTGGTAACATGAGGTGGTACCTGCAGCCATTTCAGGTTGCAGAGGTAGTCCAGCTCCTCCAGCATGATCCATACGTGCCGTCCCGTAAAGGTTTGCTCTGTCTCCCAAGCACGGTCACAAGAGCATGGAGGAGATACCGGGAGACGGGCTGTTACACGAGGAGAGCTGGCCTCTAGCAGGCTACTGGTGCATGTTTCTGACCAAACTGTTAGAAACAGACTCTCATGAGGGTGGCAGGAAGGCTCAACACCCTTTAGTGGGATCTGTGCTCACAGCCCAGCACTGCGCCCTGGTGCAGGACAATGCCCGGCCTCATGTGCCCAGGGTTGGCACTTCCTGGACGCTAAAGTCATTGATGCCAATGACTGGTCCTCAAGTTCCCCAGACTTGAATCCAACTGATAACCTCCATTTACAGCATAAAGCACGTTACGGCATGTATCTGTGCATCTGCCGCTGCCAAGTAGAGCCACAGACTGTCCAGGAGCTCACTGATGCCCTGATACAGGTCTGGGAGGAGATCCCTCTGGACACCATCCGCCATCTCATCAGGAGCATAGTGTCATGATGTTGTCAGGAGTGCATAGATGCACGTGGGGGCCATACACAGTACTGAGTCGCGTTATGAGTTGCCATGATGAAAGTCACACAAGTTGGATCAGCCTGTGATTTCAATTGCTTTGATTTTCATTTTGAATCCAGCCCTCAATTTGTTGGTGATTTTGATTTCTACAAATCGTTTTTGCGTCATTTGTTTCTCAACAAATTATACAATGTACAGTAAAGAGGTCGAACTTTGAACTATTTCGTATATTGAGATCTGATATTAGTGTTCCCTTAATATTTTTAAGGCAGTGTTGTATTCTCTGAATAGCGAGACATTTCCTGATTTAATTTGGAAATGGGGTGAGGACAAACATCCTTTTGATGTTCTGTACAATACTTTTTTTATAGTATTATATTCCTTTCAGTATTACATTTACTCTACAAGTAATATCGCCTTCCTTACTTTACCACCTGATCTACACACTGATCTATACTCTGATCACTCTGATATAGGCATGGGCCAGTTACAGGTTTAAGGGTAATGTAAAACTGCAACCTTCCATTACTCCGTTGCTGCGGCATGTCTCGTCAAAGCCCCTCTCCCTCCGGTTGGTGCCAGCAGTCATTCACCTGTATGTAATGTCCCAAGGAGAAGAACCCCTGAACACTTTCCCCCATCTGCCGGATGATATGCCTTCAAATATGATATCCTATCTACAGCGGCACCACCTGTCACTCTAACTTAAATTAAGCTGGTATCACGTCTATACTTTGGTTATAGTCTTCAGCCATTGTGTACATCTGTTCACAAGCTAAACAACTGCCGGCTCTCTGTTGTCTTATTTATTGTTGGTCTATTGTACGGAGAGAGACCGCGTGTGTGAGACACACTGGCGCTCTCTTTCTCTCCCCTTATGTGCATCAATACTGAAATAATATTCTTAGCAGCAGTAGTATCTGTTGTTGCTTAAAATTAAAATATATTGTGTTCAATGGGGAAAAAAGTTTTTTTTCACCCAGACATTTAAAAATAATACATTTAAGAGCTGTAATTACAATTCTGCTGATATTTTTGCCTCAGGTAATCACACCGGCCCATGCCTAATCTGATACTGTACATGCACACTTAGTTCTCTGTACTGTATACTTGCAAAAGCTTAAAACCTTGGCAAATAACTCTGACCCCGTTTTTCTTCTTTGTCATTTTGGTGAACAACTACTTAACCTTAAATGCTTGGTGTACTGCTTCCATGTCCATCTTCTCTGCTGTTTAAATGTGAAAAGGCTGCATGGGTTACTAAACTGTTGTCAGCTCACACTTTAGTATTGGTTAGGGTTAATAGGGCCACAGTTAAGTAATTATCACGATTAAAGGGTGGAGGATAGTCACCACACTCTGCGTTGCACATTGCCATATAAACGTGCAAAAGTCAGTGGGCCACTGGGAGCTACAGGTCTTCATTATTGTTAGTAGGAGTCTACAGTTAGAGGCTGCCGCACACGTGTTACCTGAGGTCAGTCTCTGAGATACTCCTCTGGTGCAAGTCCTCTTCTTTCTCCACCAAATCCTCCTGATGCTCCTTGTCTGTGTCTACCTTTCCCCCTGATCCATTCCTCCCTCCGTGCGATCTCCCTGCTTTACTTGTCCTTCTCCCTTCCTCTCCCCCTCCCGCCTCCTCCTCCTCTAACACTTCTCCTAACTGCTCGTCCCCCTCCCGAGACTGGCTCCTTGATCGCAACTGGCTGAAGACGGAGACAGAAGCAAGAGAGCAGCACATGCGAAGCAGAAAGAAAACCAAACAAAGCATGTCAACAACAAGAGAAAGAAAGACAAACACAGAGACACAGCGCGGCCAAGATCAAAAGCAGACTGAAATAAATAACAGAAAACAAAAATGTAGACTTACAGCAAAGCGCCATGCAAATGAATTTCTTTTTTGCTTTGGTATGAGCCAACACTAAAGAGATGCAATGTGTTTTATGTTTTCAATGTGTGTTGCCAGATATGGACAAACTTCCCCAACGGCCTGAGTGAGCAGAGTTCAACCATTTGGTTCCAGAGTTTTCTAAAATGGACCCAAACCTGAACTCATCACACTGAGAAAATGACACACAGTGCTAGAGGGTGCATTTTCCTCCTTAAGCTTAGCCAGGTTCAAACTGTTTCACAGCTGAAAACGTCTGGACGTGGCAACATATATGGAAAGACAAGTTCACAGCTGGGGGTGGGGGTTTGTCCATTCCTGATAACAGCTTGATGAGTTTAAAGAGCGAGACACAGATCACTCTCCCCTGGTGTGGACATTAGCCTACCGGATCTTGCGGTTTCCTTGCGGCCTTTCTGATTGGACAGACATGTAGCTCGTGCTGCTGAACCGAGAGGCACTACTGGTTCTCGACACAGCGGACACGTCGCTTACATCGCTGTCCGATGACTTGGCCGACAGGTTATCTGAGCCCCGTGGATCTCTGCCTGAACGCTGCAGAGAGGACAAAAACAATGCGTAAAAGGTTATTTTTATGGTGACGACACAACAAAAAATATTTCTGGTGCTTGACTTGTGCAGTCCCTTTGGCAATAAAATGCATGCTCTCTTTAAATATTTAGTAGTTATTCATACTGTACTTGTGAGACACTCATTCAACATGAAGTGAGAGACCGGGTATGGACTCTAAGTGCAACCAAAACACTGCTCGCATGCCTTTAGTCTTTTTAAGGACAACCAGTCCTGATTAAGAGAAGTTCTTCAGCAGAAGTAGGCCAATGAATACAAACAATGTAGTCGCATTAGTTTATCTCTCAGAAGAGCACGAAAAGAAAGAGTAGGGATGTTGTTGTAACATAATGTGTATTAGGTGTGCCTTTTGAAATGTCACAATTAACTTTAAACACATCAAAGAGACATTCAAGTAGTAGAAAAGTATAATGCTGAGGGTTGAATCCTGCAGGTTTTCACAACGGGATAGAATGTCTGGGAAATTTGGTAAGAATGCAAGACCTGCCTTACTTAATAATTCACTTTAGTGGTACAAATTATTGAATTTCTTAATTTGCAAATCCTACATCCTGAAACTGCACTCCACCATATTTTCTGTCAAAACTTTCACTCTGCTATTGCAAACTCTCGCTCTCTGTCCTAATTTGTCGCTCTGCACTGGAGGATTCGGGTATCTTTGCTGACGGATTTGCTAGATAGCAATTTGTGTTCGAATTTGTGATGTACCAAATCTAACTTTGTCCAGGGTATGTTTGAATCTCGGATTTTAGGGAAGTGTACAGACATCCCCCCCGCTTCAGTGGTGGAATGTGAAAACACCTATCTAGTGACAAACTTTGCACAGATACAAGACAGTAAAGTCAAGGTCTGACATTTTAGGAAACAAACATAAGAAAACATAACTTTGAGTGAAGGGAGTTATCCTATAATATAATTTTACTAAATAATAGTTTTGAATTCAGAACTTCTACCTGTAATGGAGTATTTTTACATTGTGGTATTACTTCTTTTACTTAATCAAAGGATCTGAGTGTTCACACCACAGGGATGCAGATGGTACGGTATAATGTAAACAGTAACATTTAGTTGGCCTCCAAGACAGATTTTTACAAAACTAGCTTTACACTGAGGCTTTCTTGGAAGCTCAACTTTTAGACAATCTTTGCACTCTGATTGATTTGTAAAACTGAAGTGTATGTGCTATACTGTATGTACTTTTCGTGGGATGTTTACAGTACCTGAACCTGAGTCCTACACTAACTGTTTTGTATCACATTGCTATTTAAGAGCAAACACTCATAAGTCTTGTTTATAATAGTGAGAGCATTGTTTTGTCAATGGTGCTTCCAACAAGGATCATGTTCAACAGTGTACAACTGTTGAACATGATCAACATGACAACTCACAATTGAATCTGCTTTTTATAGACTCCTAGCAAACACATTGGAAGCCCTTAATGCGATAGTTTTCATACCACAGACTTAAAAGGAAAGCAGGACAGAGAGCCTTTCTACGGCTTGGCCCAGACTGAGGCGAGACACCAGACTCAGGCCGAGCTCTCTAAACATGTTCAGGATGTCTCCAGAACAGAGTAGTAAACACATGATCCTGCACACACTCATCGTCACATTCCTTGACTTTACAACAAAAGGCTTTAAGGCTTAGTTTCCCCAGTTGATAAAGGGGAAAACACATTTCCACACTTCTTTCCACGCTTCTGGTTGTATCCAGCCTTGTAGATGATTTTGCTTTCATGTGCTAAGATTTGGAAGTACCCACTTACGTTTGTGTGTCTCTAAGCACTGAAGAATGTCATTTGAAAAGCACAGCAGCTGCGTGTCTTCATAGAAACTCAGTTACTTAAGATAATCCACAGACCCGGCTTTGAACATGAATTATTATGATTATGATTATTTACTACCTTCAGTTATAACAATATTTCCCAACAAAAAGTGTCGAAAGTGAGGTCTGGGAAGTTTCCAGAATTACTAAGACATTGTTTCTGGGAAGGTATGTTGTTTTTCAGATGAACTGTTTCATTGAAATGTCAGGCAAACTATGTGCATGGCTCAATACCATCTGTAAGTGGAGATCCATATCTGTTTCTTTTTGTGTTTTGGGTGAATTGATCTTTTACAAAAAACATTTGACCCTAGACTAACTTCCAACCTTTGAACCGAGTTGAGTGTTTAGCTGTTTTGGTGTGTTTGTGTGACTTTGTCAGTGTGTATTCAGTATATGTACACTTTGCAAACACCAATGCACATGCTCAGTATGCCGTTGATATGTGGATGTGTACATGCTTGACTGCTTGTGAAGTGTGCCATATGGCCTCTGCACAGTGCACCCCTGCAGTACACTTACAGCATAGTGTACTGTAGGTACATGTTTTCTGTGGATCTGGAGTACTAAAGCATACACCCAGCATATCTGGACATGTTTTTACCTTGTGGTAGTCCTGCTCCAGTCTGGAATCAGAGCCCGCTCCCTGCTTGTACTTGTTCATCTTCAGTTTCATCTGTCTGGTCCTTTCCTCCATGTCCATACCTAAGGACAGAGACAGGAGACGGTCAGACGGGGGCTAATGCAGTGAGGAAAGGCCGGATGGAGGGACGTACTGTTATGGTGAGAGACAAGCTTCTGCTGAGCTATGAGCTATGAGCTGTGACGAGGAGAGATCTAATGGCAAAAAAGCTGAATGGTTGGCTGTATTAACACATAAACAAAAACACAAGCACAAACAAAACATACTGACTGGTAAAGGCAAGCTGGGGAACACATTAAACAGATCTACATTTTTTCCAGGCTCATTTAACTTTATAGAAGATTTCGACCAAAATGTTCTTTTTACTTGACTGAATATTAATCAAACAGCACAATTTACTGATTCCTACTATATAGCATGTATGCTTTGGGCACTAATCCTATAGCAAACAAAATGTACAACTTCCAACATGCCAGTCTTTTGACAGCAAATTAAATTCCTGATTGATCCGAATAACTGGCCGACTAAGTATTCCTCTCTACTCAAACTGAAAGTCCTGCAGAATTTTCTAATTTCAGTGCTTTGTAAAATCAACTCATCATCCTGTTTGCCCATGTTGTCTCCTCCTGAACTCAAATTTAAGCAATGTGTCTTGCACAACTTGCGTTATACGTACAGCACACCATAATCAATACACAAGCTTAACCTTGTTCCGGCAAGGTAATATTGCCACTGCATCACCTATGCACATTTTATGTAACTAAAAAGAAAATAAAACACCAAAATAATACCTCACGACAAATACTTTCTGTAGAAACTGCTACATGTGTTCTTCTCTGCAAAAACATTTGCAAAAACAGCTTACAATCGCCACCAAATTAGGACTTTCCTGCATTTCCATTCTCTCCACTTGCTCTCTGTCTCTACTTGTGTGTCATTTGATGGTAATGATAAAGTGACAGTGAATGCACATGTACAAGTGCCATGCGCACATATAATATACCAACAGCTTCGCATACACACACGCACACAAAGAAAAGCCATACAAGCTGAGAGCAAATGAATGACTGCAAAGGTGAGGCAATGTAAAGTTTTCTCATTACAATGTTGCTCATTCTCTGCCTCTCTTGGTTAATTGTCACTGTTACTACACGGCTGAAGTAACATTTCACAGCCTACATACTTTCATGCCTTTAGTTCTATCCAAAATCCAAAAAAACTGCTTGTTATGTCACACCATATCAGTTATTGTTTTGAACATGTTTGCCTAATATATATTTTGTTGATAACCTATTGCATTCATGCTGCTTTTTAAGTTGCAGTGCAGACAGAAAGTAGTAGGACAGTGTTTGTTGTGATTACTCTGTCTTCTAGATCATTGGATTTGAAATGAAACAATGGCGTTAAAGCTACAAGCTTCAGCTCTAAAGAAGCGTCAAGCGGGAGAGGAGCGAGAGGAAGCTCGCAGTGACAGCACGTAAAGCCAGAATATTTTCAGAATAGATCTAATTTCTGTGGTTGTATATTTCAACCAAACCTGAGGTTTTGATTGATTGTTTGAACAGTGGAAAAAACGGACCGAGATGATTCTGTTGAGTTAAATTCAGTTTCTGTTGAGTTTCAATTAAGTGTGTTAATAAGGCAATTAGTTCATGGAAGAGAGAAACTTCAATTCAGAGGGTGTTCAGTTGTATTTTTCTGTTTGATAAGGGAAAAAAGTGTTTTTTCCTTTCTTGACATTTTGTGAGTTTATATTGTTATTAACTAAAAAAGAGAGCTTGTGTAACAGCAAACTTGCCGCTTGCATAAATCTCCCAGCTGAAACTACCACTGAACTATAACATGGGACTATTGCCTCTTGAATGGGTATTTACTTTATACCTTTATGGTATCAAACAGTCCAGTATGGAGTAGAATCAAAACGTCAAACCAGTACTTCAGTCAATCTTTTGTGTAACCAGATCGCGGCAAAAAATGACTATTTGTATGGTTTTGCTTGCAGCCAAACACCTAAGCAACACACTGAAAGAACTGTATGAACTGTATGCACCATGAACTGTATAAAAAAGACTTGAACCCTTGAAAGTCTATGCGCGATTCACCAAAAAAAGCTTATTCGGAATTTAACAAAATAATTTTCCGTTTTTTACTTTCAACACAAGTATTAAAAAATACCTTAAATTTGTTTCCCACAACTTATTTCGTCACTAAACTATTTCACTCCTCCTCTCTTTCAAATATATTCGCAAGCTGTAGTCTTTCTCCGCATAATAGTACCTGTGAGGATGAGCTAATTAGAATAAGGAGGATGTGATACAATTTCCCAATAGTTTTTATGTAACAGTTATTTGAAACAAGAAAAATAAAACAGATAACCTTTCTTGTCCATAACAATAAAAACATAGGCTACTAATCCACGACTATGGCTTTGACAGGTGGCCTTTTATGCAAGGTATCGAATGAAGTAGGCTACTCTACTGATTTTGGTATCACTTTTATGGTGCTGGTTTTGGTACCGGTACCGTTACGATACCCAGCCCTATTCTTGAGGTACAAAGAGGTATTACAAAACAGTATGGGCCGACACTAGCTAGTTAGCATGTTTGCTTCAGTAAATATCTCTGCAACACAATATATAGGTGTTAATAATTGACCCTAGCCTACTTTTTTGAATGTTAAATCCCTTAAATCCGTACACACTGCAGCTTTAAAGGAATAGTCTGACATTTCCAGCCAGAGAGTTTGAGCGATACCATTCTCATGTCTGTTTGGTAAATAAGCAGATGGAGTCATACACTGACTTTTTCTAGGTAGAAAATAACAGTGTCTTATGGTAAGACCTGATGCAAAGAAACCGCAGTTGAGTGAGCATGACCATGCCTCTATGAACTGTATGCATACACAGTCTGTTTGCAGCAAAATAAAGAGTGAGAAATGACAAAGATGCCAGAAGCATCGTCTATAGAAGAAATAAGAGCGCAAACGGCACCAGAGAATGCGAGCAAAGCAGGAAAAGAAAAGACGGTTGAGGTGAGGGGATGTGGGAGGGAGGACAGCAAGCCAGGAAGACATACAGAGTGAAAAAAGTAGGAGAAGAGGTAGAAGAAGAGAGGGCTGAGTCAGACAAGAAAGAAGGTGAAGAAGAAGAAGAAGAAGGGACAGACCTGAGTTCGTCCAACTTGGTGAGTCCGTGTCTTCTGGGATCACATCACAGAATGGACAGACACAGACAGAGGAGAGGAAGATGGAGGTGAGAGGATGCACGAAGGGTAAGGGGGGAGACGGAGGAGAAGAAGAAGGGAGGAGGGAGGGTGACGCCATCATCGTGATCACTGAGTATGCCAGGTTTGGAGGGTCAGAGTGCGGAGGAAGAGGATGGAGGATCGGGAGGAGGGAGGGACACAACACAACAACAATACGACACGACAATGACAAAACAACGAGCACAGAACACACAAACAAAATCATAGAGTACACCGAGAACACACAAACTCCACCATGGGCACGGTGAGAAGTCAAAATAGAGCAGGAGGGTGCGCGGCTGGGAGAGGCTGAGGCGGAGGCTAAGAGTTTAGTTATTAGAAATTAGAAAGGGGGGAAAGGTTGGGAAGGTGAGGTTCTGTGCTTTAAAGGAAAAAAGAGCTGAAACAGTAAAGAGATGTTAATGTACAGAAACCAGACAGAAGCTCGAGACCTCTGGGGATCGGAGGGGAGAAGAGTGGGAGGAAAGGAGGGTAAAAGGAGAAGTGGATGTCACTTGAGTCTGCATGGGGCAGCTGTGGGGGGACAGCCTGGAAAAATAACATGAAAGAAGGGGGGGAGGACCAAAAAAAACCAAAACAAACAGAAAGCACAGAGCGGCGAGCACACAAAAGAGAGAGCTGACTGCCTCACAAAGTTTCAGCAAAAAACGTGGAAACTGACAAAAAATATTGACGTAACCTCACACGTACCCACACACGCGCACACACACACAGATGTCAGCAACGGTATCTTTTCTGAAAGAAGGTTATTCAACAATATGATCGACCGCTTGCTTTCCGGCAGCTCTGTTGCTTCTGATCACATTTTATCCCCATGTTCACATTATTCGTGTCCTTCTTTCCAAATAATCTGAGGAGTTTGTTTCCCCTTCTTTCTCTCTCCAAAGATGAACTGTGCTTGCATTTCGCCAGCCCCAATTAAGACACTTCCATGTGGGTTTTGTGTAAGAAACCACTGGTGGACCCAAATCACCCCAGATCAAATGAGTTCAACATGGGGGTCAGTTTCTAATCAGCCATGTCTGTAACCCCACCTCAGAGTCAGGCTGCCCCCTCTGTCCACCACTGTGTTCTCCAGCCTTCCTTTCTAATCCTCAATCTGGAGTCTCAACCAGACAAAACTAACAGTGACAGCCAGGAGGGCAAAAGAAGCGCCCTCAGATCAGACTTAATTTTCATACCCCCTTTACACAGAATTTGCATTTAGCTCAATTAGTACTCCATTAGGGTGAATAATGAAGTGTCACATGAATAAAAAGACAATGTGAGACATCTGCCTCACCAGCTTTCATCTCTGTGTGGCAGCTAACATCGTCTCATTAGGGAGTCAAATGATAATCAAGAGTGCAAGTGATTTTTTTTTCTCCTTACTTCAGCGGCATCATGTAGGTCATCAGGATAAGAGAGTGATATATTAAGACAGTGATGGGAGTGAAAAACTAGAACAAGTCAGTGTGGAAAGTCTCCTGTGGTCTGTGGGTTAGTACAATATTTAACCCACCAGCCCCTGAATGACAACATTATTCCAAAACTACAGACGGCAGCTGCCGACACAACAGCAAGTAAATCACAATGTCACAAACAACAATAAATGGTGACTCAGATAATGAGCTGGAGAAATAACAAGGATGCTCCGAAAAATTCAGCTTTCACTCTACAAAAGCTATCTACACCACAACTGGAAAGGCCAGCATGGGTTAGTGTCAGTATTATGTTTCTAATGTGAACAGTTAAAGCAGTCTCTGTGAAGCATCGTGTTTTAAAAAAACTTTTTTTGGTTTTATCTTACTAAAATAAAGGACTGAATATACAAAATGATTTTCAGAACAATATCATCCTAAATGTACACATTTTAGTCCTAAACAGAGAACTAAAGGAGATTCTTATCTTCCCCTCATCATCCCTTACATTTCACTCGCTTATATTTCAGTCCCAGGCATTTGGTTCTTTTGTAGGTTAGGTGACATTGTTGGTGGTGGTGGTGTGTGGGCTTGTTGTGGAGCACAGAATAAAGGACTGGTATAGGAAAACACATATACACTGTTGAGAATGCCTTGACCGATAGCTCATAGTGTGAAAGTAACATGTCATTCAGCCTTTCCAGGATAAATAAAGGCAGAAAAAAAGATGCAGAGACAAGGACAAAGAGAGCAACAGAGAACCAGGGAGTTCAAAGAGAGACGGGGACTGAGTAAGAGATGACCACGCGTGCTGAAGTTTCATTACGGAACACCTATGGAAGCGTAATGTATTCACAAGTTTGCCCTGTGTTTCTGAATCGATGAGACTATTATGTCAGGATTCTGAGAAAGGTTATCAACAAACACTATCAAAAAAAAATCATTACATTGAGACCTCGATTTCATGGAAGTAAACATGTCCCGTCCTGACATAATTTGGCAGGTAATATGTAACTAATACCCTTCCTGTACTGACCCCATTACCTTTTACCTGAAATCACATAGCACAGTTGGAGGTTCTGGCTGACAACTGCAGATGAGAGCTTCTTGCAGGACTTTGAGGAATCTCGTTAATTCAGAAAAGGGCAGGGTTTTTTTTAATGAAAACTTTAATCACAATTCTGAGATAATAATCTTGTTAATTCAGAAAAACAAGGCAATTTTTTTTTCAAGTATACGCATTACTCTTCTGTATGCACCAAATGTAGATCCCATAGGCCTTGTAATCCCATAGCACCAGGCTACACATTTCATCTAGGTCACAGCGACATATGTGACATCAGTTAAAAAACACTATCTGGATGGTGAAGAGCCAAATCTTTTAATGTCACTCTGTCTCACTGTAACAAAATAATTAATAATAAAAAATATATAAAAAGTTAAATATGCTCATAAAAACAGTAGCAGCTGACATAACTGTTTGTGCTATGCCAACATTTAGCCGTGTTACTGTTTAAAATAAGTTGTCTCTAAAGCCACCACACAGATGAGATCCAGTGGGCATATTATATCAGCAAGTGACTTCACAGGTAACATAAATTAGGCTTAATATAAAGGGAGTTTTGAATTAAGTGTTTCCATGGAAGCCTATTAAGTCAATACTGCAAACACAGCATCTCGAGACACTGGTGGTGTCACCTTAGCAACACATTTCATGTTAACTTGCAATACATCCATGGATCTTAACTTAACTTCATTAAATGTGTTTAGTATGACAAAAACGCATCTTTTGTTTAGGTAATGAAATGTGCTGTGCTTTACCAAATCAATTTACTAAATCAGTAAACCAGTCAACAGAAACATCAGCTCCATGCTGCACTGCAAAACCACACCGAGGAGGAAGAGAGAGAAAAACAGAAGGGCACCATCTAGAGGCTGACCTGGGAAACTTAATGTTAATCATCACTACTTCATGTTAATCATCACTACTGGCCCATAAAAACATATGAAACGAGCTCTCCTGCTTAAAACAAAACAAAACACCAGCTTCCACTGTACATTGTCCAGGTCAGACTTTGGTGAGGCTGTAATCCAGCTGATAAGAGTCCACACACACGTGAAGAACAGCGCAGAAAGCCTTAAAGGACAGATCACTTTGATAGAATATTAAGACTTTGATGGTGCATACTTTTGTAAGAGCCCATGAAGCACTGAGCATCCTTTCTTGCTCTATAGTAAACACTGTTCACATGATGAATTTCACTTTTACTTTGAAAATCTGGTGATGACAGGTCATTTCAAGGCAGCTCTCAAGACGTTCTCTTAGAGGAGCTGTTCCCCAATACTTTAATTCAATTTGTATCTAACTTTTTAAAAACAATTTTATACCTAGCAGCATCTCAAAACTTTGAAAATTAAAATAGGTATGTAGGACAACACATATGACTATCTGCAGCTATAACCCAGCTTGGTTGGTTGGGCTTTGTTCGAGTACAAAGGGCAGATGATGAAAACACTACAAGCTGATTGACACCTCACAGTTATGGTTATGGACTTGCCACAAGGCCTAACATACACTGCAGTCATACAGCCTTGACAACACGAGCCATTAGTAGATTTTGTTTGGGTGGCCGATGACGTTTTGAAAGTGGTTTCATTTCTTAAGAACTCAGCTATTGGTTAAGCCGTGACCAGGCTCCACCTCATCACCATGATGCCCTTTTCTGTAAGGACAGATTAAATGAGCTGAACATGGACTTCCTATGTTCATGGATTCCCTATGACTGATTGTGAAAAAAAGTCTAATACTCCATCAAAGTGAAATATGGCTTTTAAAGTGTCAGAAATCTACACCCAGACCAACCAACCTGTGTCAGGAAGGGAGGGGTGTGGCTGTGTCCCTCCATCGGACAAAGAGCCATTCAGCCCTCTCTGCTGGTCCTCCCATGTCACTTCTATTGCAAGACACACACGCACATACACATACACATATATAGACACACACACACAGACACACCGGTTTGCACGCTACAGGACTCTTAGGGACGATTATAAAGGGAACTTTGTTGCACAAAATAATTCAGGTTTCATTACCTTTTATAACACAATTTACAAATCAAAACCAAAATGTGTATCTCTTACAGTAATAGAGACCAGGGGTAGGGATTGATAAGAAAAAAACAAGACACCGCAGCACTGAAATCATGGACAGCTCATCATCAAACATAATGAACTTTGCTCCATCTGCTGGCCAACAGAGGTAACAGTCTAAAGTTTTCTAAGATTTGGGATATTGTACTCTGCAGTATTTCTACAGCAAGGTAAAATGCACACACGTCAGGAAATACAAAACCTAATTATAATCTGTTGATAATGTGTTGAGATCTTATCCTTATTTATGTTATTAACAATGTTTGGAAGCAAATTGAATGAAAATTGAATTGCCCGTTTTAAGGGAGTCTTGTACAGGCCATGTATGTGTGTATGCGTCCAATAATCCATGTCTAATTAAAATGATTGGCAATTTCACATTGGAAATGGAGAGGTCTGTCTTTGTGAGGCGGAGCTGAGCAGAATTAATTTCTATGAAAGTAGAGGGCAGATTAGGGCCTTACTGGAGCCAGAGAAGGACAGACCAGCAGAGATCACGACAGCACTCTGCACATATTAACATTAGCTTGAGCTATGTTCAAACCTCTAATTTGATCACTCCAAATCAACTCACTAGGAATTAACCACACTCAGTCTACATAACAGATGAAGTGTGGACAAAGGGAAGCTTACATAAAGAACTGCATGAATGCTATGGCAAATAAGAAGGAAGAGTCACTAAGAGCACCAAAGTATCAAGAATCACAGATGCTATGAAGAACTTGAGTTGACTGAGAAAGCCCACACAGCGAAGTCACACCATCACACTATTCAGACGACTTGCCTTTCCTCCCATTTACCGGTGGGCCTTGGGGTTTTTCCTCACAGTCTGCTGCTAGTAGAGAGACAGATGGAGGCTCGTGAAATGATGGCACTCTGAAACCATACT
Organism: Lepomis gibbosus; assembly: GCA_029875015.1. NCBI lineage: Eukaryota > Metazoa > Chordata > Actinopteri > Centrarchiformes > Centrarchidae > Lepomis > Lepomis gibbosus. Next base: position 43,401 of record JAPMOB010246823.1, on the reverse strand, counting down.
GGTACTGTAAGTCACATTAATATGGCAGCTCATACTGTACGTGCTCAAACACAGATGCACATACACCCACAGATTCAAGCACAAACACGCTGCTATCCCATCATACTGAAGTAGTACTAGCACTAGTTAGCATATAAAAGCCACTACACAAAAATGCTGTGAACTTTTGGTTACTAATACTGTACAATGTGCGGCTCATTGCACCGTGCTGTGTTAAGTTACTATACTTATAATACAACATCCAGCTTTCTTACAGCAGCATTTGCCCTGCAGTATATCACTCCAGAACAATGATTATGGACAATTTAAAAACAGACTGTGGGTTTTTGGAAACCTTGCACTGAGTACGCAGTGAGTCAGTGAGCAGTACAGCTATTGCAGTGTTGAGTAATAGCACCACACAGTCAAAGGACAGAAGCACGCCACATAAACAGATGGGAAAGTAGGAAGTGGAAACTGTGGGGAACTGCAGTTTCTGCCAACAGTCTGGCCATTCATTAAAGCCTGTGGATGAACGTACTGTACATCAACACATACTGTACATTACTCTCATCCAAAAAACAAAACAGAGTCCTAACAGAGCTTGCCCCTTTAATATTTAATCCATTTTAATGGTGAATAATAATAAAATGGATTTTTTTAACTCTTCAGGAATAGTGTTTCTGAAGGGAACGTCAAGCAGCATCGAAGAAAATCGAGGAAAACACATTGCTTCACCGCAAGGTTAATGCCTGTTTCTGTAGTGATAAACACACCTGGGGGTTGAGTTGCCCCGTACTCCCCCCCTGTTCCCTCTTAGGAGTTGCCACACATAAACAAGATGACATACAAGACAATTAGATATGTGCATGTGTGAGGTAAGACTAAACTTTAAAGTACAGCAGCGAGACAAAACATTAGCAGGTTTATTAACAGTCCAGCTCTTTTCTGAGATCAGCGGGGGGCAATACTATGGATCCAGTCTACAGAAAAAGCTCCATACACAGACATTTGCATTACATAAGCTGAGTGCTATATGGCTCTGTGGGAGCTACAGCACAAGGTCAGATCAATACCTCCCCCCACTGCCCACACACTGCCACTGTCCTGAAAGGCAGAGAAGAGAGGGAGCGTGAGAGAGGGGAGACAAAAACATAATGAAAGAAAGGAGGAGAGAGAGAAGTGACAAAGAAGAGGCTGCCAAATAAAGAGAAAAAGTAAAGAAACAGAGATTGGAGCGACGGACAGATCCAGACAGAGGGAGCCTCAGAGTGATAAAAAGATGGCGCAGATACAGGAGGACAGGACTGAGATAGAGACAGCAAAGGAGAGAGAGAGAGAGAGAGAGAGAGAGAGAGAGAGAGACAGGGGCTGGTTGGCCGGTGTGCTGAAGACAGGGAAAGACCTCATGGACTCTGACAATGATGAAAGCGTTCTGCGAGTGCTTTGACAAGTTCTCCAGATCTGCCTGAGCCCTTTCCCCTCTTCTCTATCTATGTCCCAGCCATTCTCTCCGATCACTGCAAAGCTACAACAGTCTTTTGTTTGTCGCTGTGTCTGATTCACAGCTCTTCTTAAAGTACACATCAAAAGTCGCTACAACACTTAACATTTCTTAAAGGAGTGCTGAGGAACAAATATGGCTTAAAATGTCACTTTGTTGTTGGGAAAATGCGAAAACTAGAGACTATTACGCCTTAATGACAGTTCAAAGCCTTGAGTGTTTAGTAGATACAGAAAGGAATGCATTATATTGGCTTTGGTGAATTATCTCAGCAGTCCAAATAGTTAAAATAAATCAATAACTCCCAGACAATTAAAAAAAACATCTAGAGTAATACTGTAACAAGACATAGCAACAGAGAGGCTACATTTGAACACAACACTGACACAATCAATGGTAGGCTCCAGACAGGCCTACGGGTATGTACAACACGACGGCACAGGACATCAAAACTGTACGTTAAACACAGCTGCAACAGAGGGAGGGTTCAAGGAGTAAGCTTAGCCTCCAGTGAACCCAGCTACCCGCCGTTGCAGACAGGGTTTGAGGCCTTCAGAGTAAGGTGCAGCTCAACCAGCACTCCCAGTCTGAAAGACTAAACCCATGCATTCAGGTACAGACCTTCACAAGGCTCTGTTCCTTCGTCTCCATCTTCTGAGAGAGAAATGGAAAAGGAACCGAGTAGAGATGTTATGGATGGAGGGCAAAAGTAAACACCAATGAATCATAGAACAGACAAATCCTTGCAGATATGATCTAAAGCTTATACTGAAAGATTCCATCTGCAAATAATAATCCCTCCTGAGAGTCAGTAACTGCTGTAAAACCAAAAGCTCTTCCTCAGCCCCAATCAGTTGGGCCACCAAATAAAAACTTTGGCATTATAAGATCCTGAACAAAAACACACATTGGCATTACTATAACGATGTCTTCACTCAATAGACATGTCTTTATTTCTCTTCACAGACAGCAAACCTGTAATATAAATAGAAAACAACCAGTTGGCTTACTTCTGTCTTTCCCCGTGGGTGGAAGCTGTGGGAGTTGCCGTCCTCGTCTACTGGACATGGGGGTACTGGTGGGGCTGGTCTGGACTGATCCACTACGAGGATGCGCCCTACATGACAAAAGGTAGTGGACAATGGGGTGAGGCACAAATTAGGACGAGATCTGATGGTGGATGCAGGGCCTGGCCGTGTCACCCCCATATCACAGTGTGAGAAAAGTTTGAAAAGTGGTTTTCAAAAAAGGGAAGTTTGATTGCAGAAACCAAAGTTCATCATAATACAGTAAAATAATCTTTTATAATGGGAGACTGATGCATGATTTTATGTTGGATCATATTAATCATTTAGCATACAGTATATGTATCACATTCACTTGTTTTGATGACAGTCAGACTCAATGGGAGACAATCGGTGACAGCTGCTGTGCCAATATACAACTGAGAAATAATTGTATTTGTTTTATAATTTCATGCTGAATTTTCTATGTGACAGTACACCAGGAAGTGGTTATGTAGTTCCATGTAAACCGTTTACAGTTTGATCTGGTTTTACATAAACATACACATATATTTCTCACTAAGCAACATATTTCCTGATCATTTGAATCTACAAAGTGTCTTGTATCTCCATATATAAAACCAATGCACACAGCAATGATGTTTGGCACATGGCATGAGAGTGGAGGGACACATCAACTGTAGGGGACCGAGCTGCAATAAAAGATGCCGGGTGTGAATCGCATGTACAGTCGACTCATCAAGCTGCAAGGAGAGAAGAGTTCAATGCAGAAACAGCAGACCAGTGCGACCATGCGTTCAGACTGTCCCCAAAAAACTTCAACTCATAGGGAAAAAAAAGAAAAAGAAAACAGAATGCCATCACAGAACAAACTGCATCAGTTGATGTTAGTAATGAAATAAAAAGGAAAATGTCGGCCCATCACTGCTATACTAACGCAAGCGTATGAGCAGTGTGTTCCAAATTAAAAAGAAGTCAGCACAGTATCTGCGGTGTCAGAACTGTCGTGCCTGGGACATGTGTGAAGAAAACACAGCACCGGTGCTTTTGGGGACAAAACAGAAAAGTGGCTTGGTGGGTGGTGGGGTACTCGTGAGGTGAAGGCGGGTGGGGTGAGGTGAGGTGAGGAAGGGAAGCAGGGTATTGGGAGGGTGGGAGGCAGGTGGTGGTGAAGTGGTTTTTCTGGTTCATTGTGTGAGTTAGTCAGGCTCGTAGGTGAGTGGGAGCTCATGGGACTGGAACTGGTTCAGTTCTACAAAGGATTTAGTTATGCAAACATTTAGCTGAGGTAAGTAAGGCTGCTCTGGGGGCAGAAATGATCTTATTGATTGATTTGAACCTCAGTGTTGGAATAAAATAACCAGAGATTTTCAAAGTAGTTAGTTAGCTAGATTTGTAGACTAGCAAGGAAAAACTATTGATTAACTTGTTACTATGATAGGCAAGGAGTCAGGAGGCTACAAGCTCACCTAAAGCCTAATATGAAGCTAGCTGAGTTAACTAGCCAACTAAGGGTTGCTAGGCCAACTAAGTAACTAACTAGATGGTGTAAGTTACAAGAACACTGTAAGTCTATATTGCATATTGCCAGTTAGTAGAATAATATTAGCTCAATGTATTCACTGGGCTTTAGTCTAAAAAATGTGTTTTTTATCTACATATTGATGTTTTAAGCTAATGTTTAAATTATCTCTCCCTCCAGAGTAGTTATGCCTCAGGGAAATGATTGCACAACTAAAACTCCAGTCTGATTCTGTTCTAAGGTGGTTAGCGTCTCCAATCTGGGTCACACCTCGTCAAGGCAGGTGAGGGGGGGGCGGATCTCCCAGATGGCAGAGACGGCATGGACCTCATGAGCGAAGAGTCGTGGGGGCGTTCAGTGGACCGTGAGCGAGATGTGGGGCGCTCTATAGTGGGCCGCTGGTCTGCAGAGCGGGACCTGCTGTGATACTCGTGCCTATCCATGGCTCCGTGGTTCCTACAGAGGTTATTGAGAGATAGGCAGGCACTCAGTGGGGCCCCAGCAGGGCAGGGACAGTATGCTGGCAGGGTGTACAGTACGGAGGGCAAAGCAATTGGCTGCACCCTCAAAACTCCTCCAAAGGTGCATGTTTTTAAGTAACATACCTGTTTTGCACGTTTAACTTATTTACTACAAATCACATATTATTTTTATAGTATCAGTTGATTGGGAATTAAACTGACACTTGCTCAAAGCAGGCCATCAGAATGAACATCCTGTATGCTTTACTTGTGGCCACATTTCACTACACTTGCCTGTAACATGATTGTCAAATTTATCTTACATTAAAATTATATTCACTGTTATGTACAAATACATTGCCATAAGCTGATTTTCGTCCTATCTTGAAGTGAATGTATATTAATACTGTCTGTAAAGTAGGAAATATAATAAAACCCTACAGCCTGCTTTGAAAACTATTCTGATTTGCAGTAAAATTATTAAAACAAGCAAAAACACAGGTACGGCCCTTTCAAGTGAAAAAATGAAATTATTCAGCAACTCTTAGAGAACAGTAGACAAAAAAACATAAAAGACATAAAAGCCTGTTTCAGCTGTAACGACCTTGAGCAAGGGTGCAGGAATGCATGTAGTTTCATTCCACGACATCTAAAATTTTCACCAAACTGAATTTGTCATTTTGGATTTTGTGAAATATACATATGGTTCAACTTACATGAAATTTAAAATGTCAGTTTAGTCTATTATTCTCCATTAGTAGCTGAATTATTAAATTTTAAGGGTGGACAGAGGGCTAGGTGGATCCTGTGTGGTTTATAATTCCTGAATTAGCTGTGAAGTCCTCAGGTTATGTTGCAGGGACCATGTGCTGTCTCTCTTTACGTGGTGGGTGAGTGTTCAGTTGCAGGTAGAGTTTGAGGCAGAGGGAAATGTGAGGGAATAGTGAAGTGTATCTTTACATTGCATTTGGCTTGTTATATCTGTTATTTCCTGAAAAAGTATTTGTGGCACTGTGCGAATGAAGGCAAATCTTGATGATCTGATGAGCTGCAGGAAAAAAGCAGGTCAGATTTCTCAACTCGCAAAACCAAGATAAAGGAAGAAAGAAAAGTTGTTGGGTTTTTTTTCTTAAAATTGCATCACACTGCTCACATTTAAACATACAGCAAATATTCTACTTGGCAGTTAGACATGATTTGTCACAAGAGAGGTCTAGAGCATGCACACTGTTTGGGAAAATGTAAAAAAGAAACAGTGTAAATCTTGAGTCCCACATTTTTCATGATTAATACAACAAACAGTATTTAACTAAATTATTAAAGCATTTTTATTCTAAAGTGCAGAAGGCATGTTGGTGTTTGCGCAATACAAATTGGCGAGAGCTGCTTCTAATAAGGCTAACAGACACCAAAAGACTTCATTTTGAATCACAACATTGTTTTTTCATTTCATTTTTAAGAATATGGAAGGAAAACTTTTACTTCGGTTATTTAAGTCATTTGAATTTTACTTAGTAAACCAATCTTGTCGTAGTCTTGTAGTGTCTGTAGCCTTTTGAAGTCTGAAAAATTGTCCAGTAGAGGAGATGTCTTGGTCTCCAATAGCAAAACAAAGGCTCATCAGTCGGTGACCTTAAGTTCCTTTTAACATTATTTATCTACAGTCATTTACAGTGATGATCGGCATAATCATTAGCGGATTCCCATCGCGAGGCTGTTATCGCCAAGGATTTATGGGTAATGTGAAGGTTACGCTTGTTACAAATCAAACCACTCATCAGGTGTAATTTGATGGATATAGCCGTGACATACATATACCGCACTGCTCACTATATTCTCACAGGATACAACGTCCAAAATGTTCGTTTTCTGTGCTTGGAAGAGCTGCTGTTTTGATGCTTATACACTCCAGGCTTCGTCCCACTCAAGGTACACTGTGGATGCACTTAAACAACAGAACCATGAAAAACATTTTTTCATGTTCTAGGGGGAATCACCTCAACTAGACACTTTCCAAGAGGCTGAAATTCCACTGCTCGCCATTGCTGATCTCTGTCTTCTTTTCCTCTTCCACATGCATTTTGTTTCTTTATTCTGCCGTCATTTCTTTTCATTTCTCGCTGCCTTGGTGCAGGCAGAAACAAACTGTATCTGTGTAAAGAGAGGAGGGAAATATATTCTATTCCTCTGTGGATAACACTAAGATGCCAGATGCTTTCGGTTCTCTCGGTTTAGACAAAAAGAAAGGGAGAGCAAAGAAGACGGAGAGCTCTCGTTAATGGCTATCTAGGCTATAGGCTGAGCCGGAAGTCGAGCCAAGCTGGGCCTCAGGGAAACTTTGTGACACTTTAATAAAGTATGTCAGGCTCTCGGACTGGGTTCTGAGGACTCATCACTTTTTTCCTCCTGGAGAGGAGAGAAATGGCACAAACGTCACGTTATTCCTGACTGAAAGCCAGATGGCAGCAGGCAGAAGATTAAAGACAGAGAAAAGTGGAGTCATTTACAGCGTTTCTCTTTTTATTGGTGCACTAGGATGCTGGCGTGCGTCCTGGGGATGGATGGGTGTCAGCAGGCCTTTCTATGCGTGCTTGGAACGGCCCGACAGCCCATTCTGGCCAGACACAAGAAGCCAAAGGGCAAACACAAAATTTACAGAGCTACTGTGCAGCCCAGGGCAATGCATCAGAGATGCCATTGTACAGGTGAGCCATAAGCAGCTGCCAGTAGCATGTAAAAAAAAAAGGACAACACTAAAAATCACACACACCAGTGATCAACATACTGCTCTTGGCATAATGTACATGGGTACATAAACAAGGACATTAACGAAGAAACGGTCAGGTGCTGTCCAGCACTTTACTCAACAACCAGTATACATACAACTGACATCAGCAACACAGATAGCTCTGAGACTCAACATACAGAGGCAGTTGTGTATCATTATTTTACATCAACACAACTTCAGAGCTGTGATGACTCATTAACAAAAAACGATATCTGACTGGATATCTTGTTCTGTCATCACAAGTGTCACGGATAAATTAAAGACGGACGGGGCACAACTTGAGGAGACCACAAGATGACGGATGCACGGATGCAGCGGCAGTGCACGTCAGTACCTCTCGTAGTCATAGTCGGAGGAGTAGGCACCCTCAGAATGGGCGCGGGCCATCCTAGTGGAACGCAGTAACCTGACTGCTTCCTCTCGGCAGATTGGGTACACGCGATGGTTGCGGCTGGCAAAAAAATATCACAACTGGTAAGCATTTCATTTTTTTCCCAGCAGAAGGGGAAGTAACAATAAAGAACCTGCAAAGGAAGAAAAGTTGGAGTGCACCTTTTGGATTCCCATTCCAGACTTACTGTACAGTCAGGCTAATATACACCGCTATACACTGAATGTATCAACATGTTTGCAGGAGAAACCACCTCTGCTGGACAAAACTTCACAACAATAGACCACTTATCCATTTTCAGTATTGCTATAGTCACTCTTTTTGTGGACAAGATAAGAAGATTAATGAGGAATTTCCTCATCAACGAATCACACTCTCTCACATGGTACATTTTTGAGTGAAATGAGCGGAATGTTTAATTGAGAATGACTGAGATGATGAAAAGAGAGAATAAACAATGCTGATACTGGATAGATGAATGGCCACAGAGTCACTCATTTTCTCAATATACTGTAGTACTGAAAAGTAACACACATGTATATATTTGATCTTTTGCAGAAGAAATATATACTTTAACACAACACAACACTGATGGCACTGACAATGGCCAGTTAATATGAAGTAGCACCTCTCCATGTTGTGTGATGCTAAGATCCCCAATGTAGTGTGGTTAGGCTTAGTGGACTTAATGTCAAGTGCCTACTGTGAGGTTCTTACAGTGCATAGACTATAGTGATAAACCATGCTATTGTGTCAGTGCCATGTGTTCAACACCCAATTGAAAGATTTGCTTAAGTAAAGAATGGGTTTTTGGGTTGGAGTTGAGGGGATGTTGGGTTGGGAAATGGAGGTGCAGAGATGGGGCTTCATGCATGCTCAGGTAAAAGTATACCTGGGGTCCATTTGAGGATCATCAATAGGCTGAGTATGTCTGGTTCGAGGTAGGGTGAGAAAATGGCTGCAACCACATGGAGGAAGGAGAGAAGACAGAGATGGATCTGAGATGGCGCCGAGGAAGAAGCGGAGGAGGAGGAAGAGGAGGAGGAGGAAAGGAGAGAGAAAAAAGATTGGAGATAGACAGAATCATAGGCAGACAGATGGATGGGTAAGGAAACCGAGGGAGAAAGAACGAGAGATTTCTCAAAGAAGCAGGATGTAAAGACACTGAGAAGGCTCATAGGAAAGGTTGATGTAACAGTTTCAAAGAGGGAAAACAGGCGAGGAAGATGAGAGAGGCTGGGAAATCGAATGGCGAGGAGATGTCTTCCTCAGCTTTACCACACAGCCACATGAAAGTGGTACACCAAACACACCAGCAGCATTCACGGAGGAAAGAACAAAACAGCACAGTCCAGACACCTAAACCTGCTTGGTGTCACTTCTACTGGATAATTAAACAACTTAAGACCATGCACATTATATGAGAGTCTTCTTTTAAAGACACAATTTAAAGAATATTTTTAAAAGTAGGAGATTACAGTGAAAATGACATTTTTTTAACAAAACAGCAGCCCCACAAAAGCCTCAAAAGCTAGATAAATTCCAGAGGATATTTTTTTAATAATGTCAGAGTTCTGGGATGATTCCAAATTCACCATGACTCATTTCCTGTGTCATTTTCAACTGTTTTCAATAAATAACCAGAAGCTGTTAATTAAAGCAGCGGAAATACACTCAAGTGAGCACTGTCCCAGACAATTTAGATAAGTGCATTTTCTGCGTCTGACACTGATTTAGGCCAAGCCTCAGAAATATCAAATAAAGTTAATTGGACGGTGGTAAGTAGCTGCAGCCTGGCAGTGCCAAGGCTATGATTGGACTCTTGGAGCAACATTTTCCAACCCTCACAGAAAATAAGTGCTGAGGGAGAATAACTGACCACTTCCCTTTGACCACCTCTTCCATAAAGTTATTGAGATACATGCAAATACTATACAATACAGCCCCCTGAATCTGAGATGGAAAATCTAATTACTCCTTTTATGTGGTGTACTGTAGTCTTTCCCATGTCTGGTGTTCATAGGATCATAACTGTGATACAACTTTTCCACAAATTAGTGAAGTGAAATAAAGTGTTGATTTGTTTTCATTCCTTATTCATAGATTACTGTTTGTATAGATAGTAGAGTAAAATAGAAGAAGGTAAGTATCAAGGTGCAGGGTATACACACCCCTTTATCAGCTTAAGGAATGGAGAAAGTTGCTCTTTAAAAGTAGGAATATATAAAAAAGATTAAAAGGCAAACGGCATTGTGCATAAGTGTATGCGTGCATAAAACACCTCCCTGCGTGTCTACTCATCAGCTCCGACTTGTGCTTTTCAGCATCTGTTCATGCATGCCCATTGCCCACGCATGTACATGCATCTACTGCACACAAGTGTAAGCTGGAGGGTGTGTGTGTACCTGTCAGGTGAGTAGTTATCTTCGGACACACTGTGGTGGTCCACTCTAGTGGAGGAGCTGTACTGTGAAGGCCTAAGGTCAAAGGCGGGGTCCAGACTTCTGCTGTGTGACAGAAGTGGACTGGATCACCCCTCATGTAGATTACACATGACACGATGCCCCCCTCCTGGTCAGGGGGCACTTCGTCTCATGTTAATGTGAGGCATTCCGAGTAACCGAGAGAAACAATGCACACTCTACACAGGGGTGATGTGGCAATTTGGAAGGCAGTACTAGGACAACAGCACTCAGTGCTACAACCAAATGGGTGACTATTTTCAAACTGACATTTTCCAGAGTAACCTGGAAATGAACCAAGTTACTAAAGCAGATATTACCCTCTCTATCAGCATTTTGTAAATCATAAGCATGAAAATTAAGGCATCCTCCCTCAACATGTGTCGATATACATGTAAAAGATAACATTGTGTTAAATACATCCACTAAAAACTAAAACACAACACAGTGCATACGGAGATATAAATTGTCAGTCCAGTAGTGGACTAAGAGGTGGACAGCGTTAGTTACCTGGAGGGTGGGGGAACACTGGGAGAGCGCGACCGCGCACGATTAATATCAGACGACCGAGAGCAGTGGTTAGATGACATCACCTGCTCAGGGACAGACAACGTGGAGCTCTGGAAGTCTCTGCCATTTGGCCGGTAGTCTGTGTGGACAAGAATGGAAAAGGGAAGGGAAGGATAAAGGGACAAGATTAAGAGGGAGAGGGTGTTGGATTTTTATTTATATGGTTCTGTATTAATAGTCTCACACCAAAAACACCAAAAAACACTACAGTGGAGGAATGCGGTGGGGCTAATTATGCAGATCCAGTTTAACTACACCCACAGTAACTTAGAAGGAACAGACAAACTTTAGAAAACTTATCTGTACAGGCACAGAGTTTCATTATGCTGACTCTCTATGTTCCAAAAATGAGGACTGGGTTTCAATAAAGGTACAGTTCATCTGCTGTGTTAACACTGTGCATTAAACATGAAAATAGTCTTTAAAAAGTCAGAAACATTATAATGAATTTTCTCTGCAAGAATGATTAGTCCATTGAACTTGAAAGAGTTCATTAACCGATAATCGTACATGGCTAGCAGCCATGGTTAAGGTCAATGCTTAGCACTATTAAAGATGATTGATATTCAATAGAGTGTACAGCACATTAAAATTAACTTAAAGAAAAATGAATCAAAAGTTGGAAAAGAGGCAAAGGTAGGAAAAATTGGAGGTAATGATAAAGAAACGTTGCCCTTCACTTCACATTTTCTTTTTTGTTGGTAGCTGCATAATAGTTCAAATAAATCTATTAAATGATTTAACTCAACGATCCATCCTAATTGCATGTGGATGCAAGTCAAACTCAGAATCCATAATCCATTGTCAAATACTGTACTTCGACCATTCTTATGCAGATTGTAATAAACAAAAGCTCAGAACACAGCTCAGAATCTGTAACATGAGACAGGTGCGTTGGAGGGGGGTTAGCAGGTCAAAAGCTGCAATGTGGCCAGGTGGTAAATGTATATGTGCAAGTTAGACAGCTGTGGGAGTTTCTTTGCAATAAACTAAAAACAAAAACAAACTGAACAGTATGTTTGCTTCATTATGATGCATATTAGATTTAACAAGGAAAACATCTGCCATTTCTAAACAGCAGCTCCAACACAGTCTCCTGCAGCAGAGAAATCAACTTCCATGCAGAGCCAAATTAAATCTATTCTTCCTCTTAACATGTTGCTTCACGCATGAGTACAGCCTGCCTGTTAAGCCCATATAAAAAGGAGAACCTTTACTGAAAATTAATAGGATTCAACAAGAGAAGTGGACTGTATAAGTGCAGAAGTACGGAACAGGGCTGAAGGTCAAAAGCATGGGAAAATGCACCGTGCAGACTTTTCACTTTTTTAGACTTTTCACTTTCTATTTCTAAAGAATTCTACTCTGCCAAAAGAGTCTAATAACATGAATTATACTTCAAAAGACAGCATTACATAAGCAGAACCTGTGCAGTAATTACCATTGCGCGCTTCACTTATAAAAATGCCTGCTATACTGTATTCACCAGACAATCAGAATCTTGGCTGTAAAATAAATGCACTGAAAAAAAGTCTGTCAGTGTCCACAGACACTGAGATGTGGTGGCGCCTGAGTAAAGTGGAGGGTGTGACCAGAGCTGAGCGAAGGGGTATCCCCTTCGCTGTGAATGAAGTGAAGGGGACTGGCATGGTGAGGCAGTGAGGGGCTGATGAGAATGTTAAAGAGGCTGGAGGGGGATTTCCCTCAGCTACAGTATCATCAGCAAGCCCAGGCTGATGCTCTTCCCCTCTCTGTCTGTCTGTCTGACAGGCGTTTGCTACAGAAACTGAATCTATTCTCTTCTCTCTCTCCAATGCTGTTCTTCTCTACGTCTCACATTCTTTCCCTCTCCTCCGTTGTGGCTTGTATCAGCTAATAGGGATGTTACCACACGCTAAGCCAACAGTGCAGGAAGCTGTCCAAAACCCACAATTTACCAACAGCTTTGCTGCACACAAGGTCAGCACAATGTGTGTGGTCTCCAAGTGAAAGAAAAAGAGGGATGGTATTTATTGAAAAATAGCAAAGAACATACTGCTTGCTAACATTATCGCTTGCATGTGAAAAATAAAGCCAGCCTCTATTCCTTCCATGGCTTTGCTACCTATTTCAGCATCAGTTTCTTCGAGGTTGGTGTTTTATGTGGGGAGATGTCAAATACTTTTCAGTCTTTCTTTCTGCCTTTTTCTCTGGCTCTCTGGCTGCTGACAGCTCTGCTTCTCCTTTTCTGATGTGCGGCGTGGGTGAGCACAGCACAAGAGCAACTAGCAGTGCAAAGGCAGACAAAATCTCAGTGCGCCTTCACTGTGCTGCTGATAGGCTGCAGCATTTTAACCCCGCTAATATCATATCTAACAGTTTTTGGAAGCTGTTCAGGCCTATGAAGCATTTAACAAATAGGGACATGTATGAGGTTACCTGAGTTCAAGGCAAATGTAAATAAACAAAATTAAAAAAATATATAATATAGCCTGGTAAAACATCCTATTAAACATCATTCTTTTGAATTGATTCACTTTATATTATCAGAAAACATTCACAAGTTCATGCATGTTAATTTGACTTTAATACATTACCTGTTATTACTCCGACACCATCTTCACAATCGTAGTCTGAGATCTCACTGTCACTTATTCTCTGGGATCCTTCGAGGTAAAATGACAGAGAGAAACAAGAGAAAAAGACGGGTGCAGGATTGAATGAGAAGAGAAAGAGAGAGACAGAGAGATGGGGGGACAGGGTGAGGTCATTTTCATTCCCTCGTTCATTTATTTACCCTTTTTTTTGTTGTATTATGCCACCTTGGTCTGAATGTAGTCTTTATTGGTCAAACTGAATGTTATAACTGAATCCAATAAGATGTACACCCAAAGAATATACTGTCAGTCTCTAAGTCATGTCACCGCATGACTACAACAAACAGTCCCGCAAGAGGATTTTAGATAATATATGTCAGCTGTAACAAATGATGCTGCTTCACTGCTCGACTTCAACAAAAACAGCAGACCTGTCTTCATCTGAACTGTGGCACTTTTAAATGACACATTCAATCATTCAATTTACATGTGAAGGTGGGGGTGGGAGAAGTGGTATGGCTTCACAGCTCTTTCTTCATCTTCTCCAGTAGCCTTATCACCCCTCACCGTCCCCTCTTTTTAAAATATAAACCCCCTCCCACTGCCTTCACCGTTCAGTCAACTTAAATCAACAAGACACGTCTACTTTATCAGAAATGACAAGTGCTGCACTCTAGCAGTGCCGCTCCCAACCTCTCATCTCAGTTGGCTAGAGACTTTTTACGGCTGTCAGCTCTTTCACCTCGCACTAACAAAAACGCCCAGAAAACTATCCTGGTAGGGGAAGCAAACAAGCCTTAAGTGTCTAGTAGAAGCAGTAGAGTGAAGCAGTCCTACTTCGCACGGACTACAGTACAGTCGTCTACAGTAAAGCATGTTGACCAGTACGTGGTCTGAGATAAGGGCCATAAAATGAGCTAATATGGGGTTTGGTTAGAGGAAATACAATGCTAGAAAATAATGTGTTATGCATAAAGATAATCAAAGTGTCCATTTTCTGTTCGTTTCTTTAAGTAAATATACCACCACTGTTTTAGAAGATTCAGAATAAGCAAAGAATCACACCAGCAACAGTGTGATCGTACGTACCGTATTCCATGACAAATTCAAGAACATATTCGCATTCAAGACACACAAACACAAGCAAAGCAGAATATATTTTGTGCATATTTAAAAGGGAAAATCTTGGCAATGGGAAAAATAATAAAGAATATACATAATCATAAACACCACAGAGGAAAAGCAAGTGGTCATAATCAAAGCAGATTGTGTCTGCCAGGACTGGCAGATAGCTTGGGTTTTTATAGCATCACTTTGAGGATGAGGATCGAGTGCAGTTTCGCAGGATATGGTTGTGGGTTGCAGGATGGGATTGTGAAATTATTCACAGGTAAATACACAGAGAGGAAGCGACCACTGTGTCCTAAATCTCTGATTCCCTGGAGGGTGCACGTGTCTGACACCCTGAGTGGATTTCAGAATAGTGGTGTAAAATAGTCCCCACATTGAAATCCATGTAAGGCCGCAGAAACATACACCCTTCAAGGAAAAAGCGGCAGAGAATCAGGGCACAACGATGCATCTTTGAAAAAGGACAGGAGAACACTCAGATGCTTCGTAGAGCTACACTGCTTGGGAGTGCATGGGGCCTTTACCTGAGTTGTATGAATATGAGCCTTTGTCTGTAAGAACAGAAGCAGTAAGGTTGATGTGATACGGATAACAACTGGACAAATACATAAACTTAAGCCTTAATAAACTAAACGAGAGACAAAAAAACAGCGGGCAAAATGATTTGAAAATCAACCCAAAGCATACCGCAAATTTGTATGTGAGAACATACATTTGCAATTAGAAATGAGAAAATTTACTAAGTTTAGATCTAGTCTATTATATATTACTATATATTACTATATACCACCATAAGAGACAGAGCTTGATCACTCACTTTACTAAAAGAATTTATAATCACTGTCTTGATTTTATTCTGACTTCAGTTACATGACTACTGACTGGCAGTGCTGTAGCTGTAGTGTTCCTCCATCAGATGTACATATGGGTGAATTCTTTATGCCTTACCACCTCACTGGTCACAGCCAGAGTGAGGTACCTCACCATCACACTCATACAAAAGAACAAAACCCAGACCAAGTTTCCAAGATCTTGAAAATACTGCACTGCATAATATCTCACTAAGCCATTGAGTGCTTAATACAGATTGGAGGGATTTTACTGACTTGTCCGCTGTTGCAAAAATGTATCCAACAACATGTAAATGAAAATAAGCAGCCCTGCCTCTTACTGGTATCTTCTAGCCTGTGTATAGTATATTTCATATCTCTCTGAATAAGTTTTTACCTAAAGGGTGCCCACTCTTACTCTCTCTTTAAAGCACAGTTTTGTTTTGTAACATGTGTCAGTGACAGAGGGGTTACATACTCTGCAGCCGCCGTGTCGGACTTTCTCCATGGAGCTGCCTGCGCTGTGTGTTTGGGGAGGCACGTGGGAGCGGGATGGAGGACACGTCGTGGGTTTGAAGCTTGTACCAGTGTGGCTCGTCATCCAGAAGAGCTGTCTCCAGCTCAATAAGTATCTGCGAGACGAAAAAGTTCTCATTAACATTTCATTCCTCAAAAATGTCCTCACTCTAATGGTTGCAAACTACAGTGTAACACCCAATGCTCATAGAGCTGTTATAGTGAGAATCAGTCCCAAACAAGCTCTCCCTCTTGCAGAGGTGTGTTTATTTATTGTAACAGTTTTACACAGTGAATAGAAACAACAAAGCCTCAAATGCATGTTGGACAAGGACTGGGAACATCAAAAACTTGTAATGGCCAAGAGCTTTATTAAGGGCTTGACCCCATTAAAGAGGATTAGCTGAGATACTGTCAGTAAGTGTCTCTGATGGGCGGGGTTAGGTTTTCTTACCTCTCCCAGAAACTCGCTCTCCTCCTCTCTCACCCTGGCTTGGTCCCACAATGTGATCTCCAGCATGCGCTCCCGAAACTCCCGCCGGTGCACCGGCGAATACATAAAGGTCTGGTTCCATTTGGGCTCTAAGGATTTCTTTACTGTTTTTGTTCTCCTCTTGCTTTTGTCGCTGGAGGAACAATAATTCAAACTGTTTTTATTTACAACCATGATAGGGAAGAGCCACGAATACAACAGATCAATAACACGACACAGCACAGAGCACATCACCGCGGCATGCCGATGATGACAGTGAGATGGCAAGATGACTGTACTGCTCTCCCTGAAAATGTCCACTTCCTGCATTCTTCATCAGTGCATAAGACAGAACTGATTAACCAGATGCAAAACTGCACTGAACGACCAACAAAGTAATTAGACATATCCACTTTCCAATGTATCCATAAAGCATGGATGATGATTCCTGATGAAAACAATGACCTTGTGGCATCACATCAATGTCCCAGAAAATCACACTACTATAGAATCCATGTTCTAAAATATGTAATAACTCAGTTTAGCCCACTATTGAAATAAAATAAGCACATGGTAATGGTGGTAACTAGAGCTGCAAAGATTTGTCAAATTAATCGATTAGTTGTCAACTATTAAAGTAATTGCCAACTATTTTGATAATCAATAAATCACTTTGAGTGATTTTTTAAAAGAAAAAATGTCCACATTCTCTGATTTCAGCTTCTCAAATGCGATTTTTTTTTTAAACTTCTCTTTGACAGAAAATGTAATATATTTGGATTGTGGACGAAAGAAGACATTTGAGGATGTTCCATTGGGCTAATCGACATTTTTTCAATTTTCTGAACCTAACAGAAAAGTCGATTAATCCAGAAAATAATTGACAGATTAATCGACAATGAAAATAATCATTAGTTGCAGCCCCAGTGGTAACGGTAACTGTTTCTACTCTTACCTTCTATCAGGGAGGAAGTAGATTTTGACGTAAGGGTTCCTGGGCCGGCCGTCTTCCCTGGGTGGCAGGTCTTTGGCACCCAGGATGGTGACGATTAGCTGATGGCCCACTTTGTCATACCACAGTTTGACCTGGAGGAGCAGAGACACAGGAGCACAGACAGCTTGCTGAGAGACTTCTCAAGGCCAACGGGAGTAAAAACACACAGAGGGACTAATGCAGGAGAAGACTACTTCATCAGATTAGAAATAGTTATAAAATGCTCCTTCGTTCCTTCTTTATTGAGACATATCTCATTTCAACTGACGGTTTTTGACTACAGCATAGGGTCTTCTCCTGTATTTACCCTTCAGGAAGAAGGAGGAAGATATCTACCTGCTAAGATGATGTCAGATCACATGCTTGGCAAGGCATGTTATCAGAGCTTAAATGTTCATTAAAACATGGACTTACGCTATCAATTTTAATATTGTATGATAATACTAACAATGTATGTGGCAATAAGATATTAAAAATTGAGGGACATTTTAATCTATGTCGTTAAAAACACTCCTCTTTTAATGAAAATATGATTTTGTTATGTGCATGGTGCGATAGTTATTCTACATATGTTTTTTTCTTCTACATGTGTTTATATTTGTCATTCGGCAGGGGCAAATAAAGTTTATTGAATTGGACTGAATACAACTGGCCTGAATGTCATCTCCACTTGTGTAGTGAATTGCTAACGGCAACTTGCTCTAAAATTAACAATGTGCTCTGGTGAAATGATACTGTGTACCAGCGATGTTGTCTCTAACAATGTTCTCTCAGATATTTAATGGGCATTGATATGGAGAATTCAATCATGCTGTTGCTAGAGGAATCGAAGACACACTATAGGGGAAGTATGGACTCCAAAAGAAGACACTTAGAAGAAAAACTTCAAGTGAGGCCTTAAAGAAAGTTGATGAAATGAGAAATAAAACTTCTAAGCTCTTGTCCATACTTCTTTAAAAAAATACATGATAATGGAAAGGGTCTGCACCATTTAAAACTACCAGCTATTCATGCAGCAACGCAAGAAAGAGCATTCAAGACAAGTCAACAGATTTCATATAGGCAAAAAGATTGGGCTTATTGGAAAACAAACTGTACCAAATAACATCTAAACTTGTAGCCCACCAAAAAAACAGATACTCGAAATATGAGTATACTGTAGTGTCTGTGAATTGGTAAAACATCTCTGAAAAGATTCACCTTGGAAACTTGATTGGAAATTATTATATTATGTGTGATAATACGTGGTTCAATAGTAAACTATTCAATAGTGCAAATATCAGTGGAACTTCCAAGGCGTCCATCTAAGAATTAAGTGAAACATAGCTTTTCAAGAGTACACACATGAACATAAACACACATAAAAAAATACTTATTTACCTCCATTTTACCTCCATATCATGTGTTAAAACCCCTCTAAATTTGAAAACCCACACTGTATATATAGTTTGTTGACAGTACTCTTAGTACCCACCTCTGACTCTTGGCAAAACAACATACTGTAACAGTGTCAGTGAGATAAATATCCAAAATTCCAAGTAGGAGTGTTAAACATCTAACTAACAAGAATACATAGTCTCACAAAGTGATTGTACTGCGTGTCAAAACAAAAAGCAAAAAAAGACAGTCTGATATTAAAGATGACAGATTAAGAGAGACCCTCAGCATAAAGCAAAATCTTCAAAGTTTTGCTCGGTTTAAAGTTTGTTATTTGGGAGGTACAATTTGCTTATATACGTTAACTCTCATCTAGAAGGGAAAATGCAATTTGGTTTCAAACACAGGACGGGGAACTTGGTATCTTTTCACTGCAACATGAAACTGTAGACCGGTCAACTATAAGCCGCTAATTAACATCACTTCAACTCGTACATGCAGCAGTTCTCCTGTAGATGTGTGTAGGGTTAAAAATATCAAGGCCTGGGTTCATGTCACAATGAAGCAGAAAATAACCCAAGTCCTTTCTTCTAAAAAAGCTCAGGGAGACACCCTTCTGCATTGCCAAAGACCTAAAATGTATGATACAAGGTATAGGCTCAATTATTGGTCTCCAAATCAGGCAATGGAAGAATGTCTCTTAAAATGTTTTGAGATTAGTTGAGCATGCACTACACTTGAACAATGATGCGAATGGGATAAAATGAGTAATAATAAGTCTCATCATAACAGTGATACCAAGAAATCAAATTGAACAAAATGGCACAATGCACTGCACTGAGAGGGAAACTTGAAGCTGCCATTTCCCCCGGGAATGCATTTTCCAAAGTATGGAAACAGAAAAAAGGCCAGTCAACAGTCAATGAGCAAAGACCAAATAGAGATTGTGCCCTTCAGACAGGGCCAATTACCTGAACCCTAGGGGCAAAAGGCGTTGTTCTTCTACTAAGGCTTTGGCTCTGGATAAGCACAATTAAACAGCAAAAAAAAAAGAACAGAAAAGAAAATGCAATAAAACCAAAACCCCACAAAACAACAAAAACTCACAATACACTCTAAACACAGCCACAGAAGTGTGTAGTTTCAGATGGGAGATTTAGGCCAGAGGGTTGATCCTTATTTTACTTTCTCACCTTTCACTTATATCTTTGCTTCTCTACGTTTCTGAGTACAAGCTTCTCTGCCCAGCTCTGCAAAGGCCCTTAGAAAGTTCCAATGCCTCACAGTTATATCTCTCTTTCTACTCTGGACCTTTTCTCCTTTGCTTTAAAGCTTGCGTCACAGTGACGTTAAACCCTTGTTATCAAAGACAAGACTGCTGCAAAAATATTCTTTATTTTGTAGAATTTCTCATCAGGCACTGCAGGTCTCACAAGGTTTATTCAATTAACTATTTCAGTGTTCAGCTGTTTCAGAATTTCAAGGTCAGTTGCTTCAAAGAAATTGAGAACTTAAGAGGCTTCTGGCCGAGATCTAGGTTTTGCAAAATTCACTGCTTATTTTTAATTGGCTGATACAGTGTTGGAGGTGCAGCCTGACCTCACTGCCAGTCAAATTACTCTTCAGTCCACTACAGCAATTAGCATCAGCCATTTTCCTGATGTACCACATCACAATACATGTCTTTGAGGTATTACCCAGATGCTAAAGCTATTTCCCTTGTGGATCTTAAATTTGAGAGTTGATTTAATGCAGCCCTTTGCCCATTTATCCCAGGAGGGTTTTTATACTAGATAATGGACAACACACACAGTAACCTGATCTACAGTCCTGTGCTGGTTTGGTAAAGGGCCAGCTGAACAGGCAGAGTGAGAAAAGCTGTGCCTAGCAGCACAACGGTTTGGACCCAGATTTAAGTTATACCTTGAGTTGCATAATAAATGTTCAATGTGAATAATATATTCATCATGTATATATATAGTCATATGAACATAATAACCCATAACCCATCTTACTCAAGTTTTTAACAGTGGTCAAAGCAATCTAACAATCCCTCCAGAGAATTTCACATGTAGTCTGTATGTAGTGCTGAGGTCACTCACTGAGAGCTGTCCTGACAGGTACTGGGGGGCGTCCCTCAGCATGCTGGGACTCATGGGGGATGTGACGGAGATGGACGGGCGATCCATCTTCTGAGACTCAAAAGAACTCGAACCTGACAGGGAACAGACGACACAGTCAGATTATTTAGCAGCGATGTTGGTTTTTGCTTGTGGTTTTAGTAACCTGAATGGATAAAATGAGAGAGGGGGATGGTGGTAAGGAAGATAGAAAGGCAGACAAGAGGAGAGACACAAAGAGGGCAAGAAAGCATGCCATGGGAAAGACAGAAATACAGGGAGGCAGAGTGTCAGAAGCAACTCTCACAGACATTTACTTCATTTGTTGTTTCTAGGCTGATTAATAGGATATAATGGGGTAATGAAATAGGCTGAAGACTCACTTGATTCCAGTTGTGCATGTGTGCTGTCTGGTATCCTTGGAATATCTCTGGAAAAAAATAATAAAACACACACAAAACAAACAAACAGGGAAAGAGCATGAGTGTGTGAGACAGGAGAGAATGAGGGGATGGAAAGGATCAATTTTAGCTAATGCTGACTGCACTGTGCTTTAATGACCGCATTAGTCTTCATTCTCCCAGCAGCTCCCTCAGCAGCATAAAGCAGGTCAGATACAGGAATTGATAAAGCAAAGATGCCACTGCTTTTCCCCCACAATTAACCCTTTCGAAAATAATTGGAGACGAGAGTACAAGCAAAGCGACAGCCTTTTTATTTTGCTGGGCGGCGTTCATTCCCATACTAGTCCTAAACAGGGCCAGAGGAAGGGAGAAATAGATGTTGAATAAACAAAACACATTTGGTGAGTAAACAAGTTATATTCCTTCTTGGATTCAAGTCTGTTTGATTCAAGTATGTTATAGAGAACGATTCAGAGTTATTCTGACTAATACAGGCAGTGACATGGCATGATTGAGCATATAGACATAAGTAATGTAATGTTATGTAATTGCTGCTTGGTCCTATAGGTCCATTTGTCACATGCTTGTTGTTTAATAATGTCTACTGTAAGGAACAGGTGGTACAGGTGAGGCCAGGGAAACAGGGCAACCTGATGAGAAATAGGCAACTGGAACAAGATGATGAGGGTGAGGACAAGGAGCAGCAAGAACCTTCATGGACAAACAAGCCGCTGCATGGCATGTACCACCAACAGATAGAAGAAGAAGTGGCTGATCTCAAAAAATCCTACCGGTGGCTGGAAAAGGCTGGACTAAAGGACAGCACAGAAACAATTATCATGGCGGCATAGAAACAGGCACTCAGAACAAGATCAATAGAGGCTGGGGTCTCTCACACCAGGCAGGACCCCAGGTACAGACTCTGCAAGGACGCTCCAGAGACAGTACAGCACATAACAGCATGGTGTTATATGCAGACAGGAACAGCGCACATGGAGTACCATAACCAGGTAGCTGGCATAGTGTACAGGAACATCTGCTAGGAGTATGGGTGGGAAGTCCCAATGTCAAAATAGAAGACACCTCCTAAGGTAGTTGAGAATGACCTAGCTAAGATCCTGTGGGACTTCAAGATCCAGACTGACAAACTGGTAACAGCTAACCAACCAGACATCGTGTTGACCGACAAATAGCAGAAAAAGGCTGCAGTGACAGATGTAGCAATCCCCAGCAACAGCAACATCAAGAAGAAGGAACACGGGACGCTCAAAAAATACCAAGGGCTAAAAGAGGAGCCAGAAAAGATGTGAAGAGTAAAAGCAACAGTTGGGCCAGTGATAACTGGAGCACTGGGGGCTGTGCCCCCAAACTGGGAGAGTGGCTCCAGTAGATTCCAGGTACCACATCTGAAGTCTCTGTCCAGAAGAGTGCAGTCCTAGGAACTGCTAAGATACTGCGCAGAAAACTCCCACACCTCTGGTAGAGGACCTGAGCTTTAGGATGACACATACTAAAGTATGGTATAAGAGGGGGATATATGTATATATAATAAATGATTTGAACTATAATTTAACAAAAGCAATACACCACTGCTGTACAAAGCAAATTTATTTGTCTAATGAAATTCTCCTTGTGCCCAAACATCAGCTACTGTCATCCAATGACCTTTATTGCTCAATAGCATCCCACCCCAACTGTCTTGTGAAGAGTGAGCTCTCACCCTATAGGCCGTGAGACCACGAGCTCCACCTGCGGCTCAGGCTTGGAGTCTAGAATGATATTGTAAACTTCTTTAAATGTGGCTCCTTGTAAGAGCTTCCCGTTCCACTCCAGCACCTGGTCACCTGCAAAGACACCAGATATACTGAATGTGACACAGAATATTTCTATATTTTCTGTTAGTGCAGTCTGTGCTGCCACAGTATTGAAAATACACATCATTATGTACCTCTAGAGCATATTGGATAATACCAAATTCAAAAGTTTGTATGTACCTGGTCTGAGGTGTCCAACAGTGTCTGCTAGACTTCCTTTCCTCACTTTAGTGATAAAAGCACAAAGTCTACCAGATTCTGTCATCTTGCCTCCCACCACCTGTAGAAGCAGAAAGGTGACTGGATTAGTAGCAAAATACATGTGTTAACAAAACTTGAACTGTTAGTGTTATTAGAATCACAGCATTAATGTTAATGCTAATAAACATTAAGTACTAATTAATGCTAACTCTCCATGACAAAACCTATGAAGGTGTATCGTGTGCATTGCAGCTTGTAGAAGAAGGCAGGTTTCTTATCCTCAAAGTATCCAGTTGATGTCATGGCTTTAGCTTTTGCCTGTAATGTATGAATCCTCAATAAAAGCGTTACAAGGAGAGGGTAAAAGTGCATCTCTGTTTTTGTAAATGTCCAGGGCTATGCTTTCTTCCCTAGGGACACACTCTGGTGCTGCTCTGTGGTTCTGTAACAGAGCAGACCCGTGGGCTACAGCAGTACTGTACAGTCCTGAGCTGCTGTACTTCACTCTGCTCAGCTTACATGGGCATCATACAAATAAAAATCCCTCTTAATGGCAGCTGAATGCCAACATACAAAGGAGCTTAGGGAAGTCTGCTAAATGAAATGGCTTTATGTAACAGCCAGAGAAGGAGGCTCACAGAGGAAGCGAGAGAGATGGACAGTGAGGGCGAGGCTGGCAGCCTGACTGATGGACTGACTGGCTGTATTGCAGAGTAGGTTAGTTGCTGCTGAGCGGACAGAAACGCAGAGAGGCACTGAGCAGACACAAACATGCCATTTCAAGAGGCTCATTCAATCAGTAATGATTTTTCCCCATCTTGCCGCTCTCTGTTCTCTCTCTTCATGGCCCACCGTGCTCCTCTGAACTTTGACTGCTCAGCTTTTTTTTTTTTTTTACCAGTGCACACCACCTACAGATTCATGCAACACTGAAAAGGAAGGGAGGGAAACCAAAGCATCTACGACAGAAAATATTTCATATGCTTCAGGCAATGCAGTGACTACACTGCAATAACAAACTGACTAAAAGGCTTAAATCATGTGAAGCAAGAATTTCAACTATAGAAGTAAAAATATAAGAAAAATAGACACTGTAAGCTTAGAATATGAATATGTTGGGGATTGTGATCGCACTATTCTATATATAAACAATGCAAAACAAATATTGCAATTGTCAGTTGACAACACTGAAAGGACCGGACTGACTTGTTTCCTCTGAGCTCCTGAATGCAGTTCATTAAAGTACTTCAGTGTGAGTGAGTTCAGAGAATTATACAGCTCAATATCAAACGCTGCTCATTAATATTCATCAGGAACATAATCAAGTCTTTAATGAATATTAATACTGAGTAGCACTATGATGTAATCAATAATTGGAAGCCAAAGGAGAAAGTCAGCGAGCCTCACAAAAAATGAGCCCCAAAAACAGTAAAATCCACTGCTGAAACGTTATTATACCGATGATACTACTTTTAAAATAAATCAATACTACGTTTGAAATGTTCAGTCTTTGGATGTGGCTGTGTTTGTATCGCACCTTCGGACACACACAGGCAGAATCATAATAAGCTCACCTTCAGACCAAGCAGCGCTCCTGAGTCTCGAGGCACACTTCCATCTTTCATGCGCTTGTTTAGCAAAATACGCCCTATTAGGCGATCCCCATCTTTGGACGGCTGCCACGTCACTGGGTGCTACAAGGTCAGAGCAACAACACACCTTTTGTTTAACAACTCATCCACTTGAATTTAATTACTTTAGACCAAAGCAGACAACTGTCCATAGTGAAACGGGGGCATAGGGAAAGAATTTATTCACTCAGGGAGAAAAGTTCACACAAACTCTGTTGACTTTTCTGATAGCAACATGCTCAATTATTTACATGTGTAATTTATTTAATTATTTATTTTAAAAAATGGAATATTAAATTCCTATGCTAATCATGGACAAACTTAGTGATGAAAAGTAACACCTGACAAAATAGTGTTCTTTCCAGAACTTGTGTGAACCTGCCGGTGTGAGGGTGGAGTGAGCTTCATGCAGCGCCCCATGCAGAGTAAAGCAAGCAGCCCCAACACTCCTCCTCAAACCAGCTCTTCAAACTGGAGCAGGAAGACCGGATTCTTAGTCCGGTGCTTCACTGCACACAAACATACAACCACCATCAAGTGGAGTAGTGAGGGGAAAGCAGACAGCGAAAAGGGTGGAAAAAGGAAACAGAACAAATGAGGTGGACCATGAGGTGCCAGTTTGTCAAGATCAAAAAGGATGAAAATTAGACAGCACAGTATAAAGCCATGAGACACAGATAGGGTGAAATCACAGACGCGCAGTGGAAGGGAAAAAAGAAAAACAAATGTTTTAACTTTTTGTGCAAAACAAATCCAGTCTTTCCTGTTTTGTGTGCTTACAATCATTTGGGTTTTGCTATAGAAGTGAGTGGAAAGTTGGGCAGGGGGCAGGTACCGTCTGGACTGGGTGCTGTGGGGTAGGGCAGCAGAGTGAGAGGGACGGGCCTGAGTAAAGGTGTTCCAGCTGCACTAAACAAGGCCGCTGCAGAGCAAGAACACAACATACGGAGGAGAACGAGCATGCAACTAGGAGAGACCCACATTCCTGTGTGCCACGACAAACAGAGAGGTTGTGTGTCAATGCACTTCTTTTACCGCTACTGTAAGATGTGTAGTAAATGTTTGGGGAGCAAAACAGCAAGTACAAGTAGCAAGCAAAGAGGTGGCCCCCAAAAGACTTTTTCAGCAACACCGAGCAAGGTGGAGCCAAAAATAACCGAAAAATAAAAAGAAACGAAATCGCAAGAAAAATCAATTTATACAACGTCAAATAAAATCCAAAAAACAAACATCTCACCTATTTACACTTAGTGACAGAGAGCAAACAAAGACTGGATGGGTAGGTCATAAATAATAATAACAAAATGCAGGCTAGATTGTCTCAGTACCTTCTCACTATGGCTATGCTCCTCGTTTAGGGTAGTGCTACTGCACGTATCAACTCCAGAGTCTTTAACCTGCGGTTCACACCATGCCAAGTCCTCTTCAAATGAGTGTCCCCCAAAGCGCACCATTTTCTTTTGCCTCTCAGATAAGGTGTGTGTCGGCTCGGGCATAAATGCCTGCTCAAAAGTTTTTCTTTTTCCCCTTTGACTGTCCCCTACAGGTGTGGGATAAAAAACAGAAAGAAAAACAGAAAAAACAACATGCAAAGGTGTAAATAAAACGAAGGAAACATGAAATGACAAAAGACTCTGGGAGAAGGGGGATGGGGGGGAGGAGAGAGACAGAGAGAGGGAGAGAGAGATGGGGGTTAAGGGGCAGGAGGGAGGGGTCAAGGCAGGGCTCCACATGTCTCACCAAAGACATTGGGGAGGCCTCACTGCTATGCCAAGATGCATGGTCCCACCAATGGCCATCCAAATCTCCTGTAAGGTGGGGGGAAAGGGCGCACACACACACGAGAGAGGACAGCGAGAGGGACCAGTGAGGACACCACAAACCACAGCGTACAGACATTAACACACACGTAGCACACGTACAGTCCTAAACGAGACATCCAAACATTCATTTATGTACGCACGCACACCTATTCACACACACACACACACACTCACACACACACTCACATACTGCTCAAACTCAAAAGGTGATCATCATGTGCAACTTTAACATCCCTGTGGAGAAAAAAAGATGCAGCTCAGGTAAGAATACATACACAAAGGATCAGTAATGATTTGACCACCTCACCACTGTGCAGTAAGGCTGTTTTGACATTCATGACCATATATTTTGTTTGGAGCAGAAATCAAATTCTCTTAATATTGTTTATTATTGGTGTTGAATTCTTCGACTGGCTTCTGCGGGGATATTACACTGACTTGCATGCTTGCTTTACAAAAACTGGGAATATGTGTTCAACAACAATCAACAATATCTGAGACATAAAGAAATTAGGTTTATGGGAAATGTGGTCTTAATTCTGAGAAAACTCAAAATTAATGCAAAATGCAACTTCCATACGATTCTGTCTATCAATCATCTCAAACATATTCTGATTTGTTTATAGTATCTGGGATTCTTGCAGTGTTTTAAAGAGGAGGTGGGTCACCTCGCCTTGAAACAAAGAGCATCTCAGCTAACATAATAGCAATAATAATAACAATAATAATACTAGAAGTTGAAACATTGTTGGAAATAAAAAATGTAACCTCTAGGGAAAAAGCAGAGGCACCTTTTCACACAGCAAATGTCATATGTTTAATAAGTGTTGCTATTGTTTTGGCCATCACCTACTAACTAAATTTATCACAATACTAGACTCATCAAAATCACTAGAAAAAAGCTAAACAGTTCCCTGGGACCCTAATAGTCACTTGCTTCCTCAATATAGTTCTGTATTTATCCATATCTTGGTTCAAAGCTGCAAGTTAGTATTAAACAAACACAATCAGAGATGAGTATTTGTCAAAAAATATAAAGCTAATATCATTCCCTCCTTGCTCTCCCCATATATTTTCATCTTAATTCCCAGAGAACAATCTTTAAAAACTCTTTGCAAATCAGCAGACAACTCACCTTTTGTTCAAACAAATCTTATCGTACAGTAGCTGCATCTGTAGGAGGGAGCAGGGAAGATCTCTAATGTGTTTAACTGGGGATTCAGATTGCAGTGCCACGCAGCCTTAACTGACCTCAATCTAAAGTGCACCAGGGAGAGCTTTGAAAGATGAGGCTCTGATTACAACTTCTGTAGTAGCACCAGCAGACACACAGCCTTGAGAAATACAGGCTGGGCAAGTTTCTATAATGATATTACAGGCTGGAGGTTTCTGGGAATTTTTATTTACTTTTTCAACCCAGCTGAAGAAGTATTAATAGTACTATTATTACTATTATGTTAGCTGAGGAGCTGCTGCATATGTGATGCTTCGGTCAAAACAAACAGCCGAAAGGAGAAGACAAAGGTATCTTAAATGAGACAAATTTCAAATCAGTGTGAGTATAAGATCTGGGGGAAAGCTATGGTATGCAAAACCACCTTTGTCATTCTGCAGGACTTGCTCTGTTTTCCCACGTGAGAGCACTTTCAATTTGATTAAGAGGCTTAACAATCCAAGCTAATTAGAAAGAGTGAAAAACACTGAATCTGAAGGTGGTGCTAAGATTCCCAGTAGAGTGTGGAGGTAAAAAGAACTGAAGGTTGAGTCTGTCCAAAGACAGAGAGAACTGAGACTTGGTCCCATTTAAAATGCTGTTAATAAAGCATATAAAGGATGAGGAGTGGCCATTTAAACAATATGAAATCATATTTGGCGCTGACAGAGATTTAGCAGACCATGGTTTTTCACTTTCACTTGTTGATATACTTGTGTGCTTGCATGAATGTATAGCTGTAGTGAACCTTGGGGCTGCAGCCACAGGTAAGGCCATCTGAAAACACTGCGCTTGTGCAACCCCTGGGCCATATACATCACATTTCCTACACTTCAATTCCCCTGCAAAGAGCTGCAGAGCTTAATGGATCTATACAGGACAGGCCTCCTTCAGGCATTATCTGGCTGAGGATTCAATCTCAGGGAAATCAGGGAACTCTGATGGAAAGGCGTATAAATAGACTGCATATACTTCTGGATGTAGAGGAGGAGGTGATGAGGGGCAGGAGAACATAAAGAGGACATGATTTTCAATATAGAAAAAAGACACTGCATGGAAGAAGTGCCTTGTAAAGATAGTGTTTTATAGGATACTTCTGGTTTATTACAACTTCTTTTTTTTCCATAGCTTTGTCCATTTTTATTCACTGCATTATAACATTGTACTCACAAAAATGATAGCTGATACACATTCTACAGCCTGACAACAGTTTAGCCATATTGTCTAAGACAACTTAATTGGGGGTATTAAAAAAAGTGAGCACACCTGAAGTGGTACAAGTAATCCTACATTGCTCTGGCCTGCATTTCTGGAGCAGTACGGCGTTCAGTATCTTGCTCAAGGACACTTTCACATGTAGATAGGATGAGCCAGGTAATGAACCATCAACCCTGTGATTAATGGTCAATGTGCTCTTGCTCCTGACCTACAGCTGCCTATTTTTTGGCTAACTTGGGGTTTGTTGAGAACATGTTTGTTGCCCAAGTTCATTCTGCTTCCATATCTCAGCAATTTGGTAATTGGAGATTATTAGCTATGGAAATGACGGCCAAAACTCTGAAAATAAAAACAAAGTTGTAATAAATTGGAGGTATCCCTTAATAAAGCTATGCCGAGTGTCAATATCGGATTCAGCATATTTTTAGTATCATTGTTTTTATTAAACTGGGACCTAGTTTTGGATAATATCTTTGCGATATAGTTTCAGAAGTTGTGCAACAGTTTTTTTTTTTTACAATGCACATTTTTATATTGCAAAAACATTGCATTTCTTTAGTTTACAGTGACCGACCTTCAGCATCATTGCCCTTTGTTAATTTGATCATGTTTCAACACAATTGCTATTAGTAAAGAGTAAACTGCTCTGCAATGACATTTCCAGGCTTACGATTGTCTCCATCTTCAAAGTTGTGACTAAGTTACAAGGTCAGGCTGAGCCAAACAAACTTTCCTCCTTCCCACTCTCCCTATCCTATAACTATCCATCCATCAGTGTAGGGGACTGCTAGAACTACTTACTGTACAGTTATGCACTGTGATAAAACATTATGGATGTCCCCAGACTGGCTTTGCCCTCTGCGGCCCTCTAACCAACAGCTGACAACAGTGATTACCCTCTTTGCCTCCCAGCTGCTTTTCTGTCAGCAGCATAAACACCAGAGCCCAGATCAGTGGGGTAGACACTCTCCATTGAACAAGTCACTTGTCTAATGTGGCCATGATAGTCCAAACCACTTAAGGCCTGCATTTATGATGAGGGGGAGGAAGAAACACGTCATGTAAATCACCTTGTGTTAAGACAGTGAAAGGTTTGCGTTTAAGTCTCTATTTTGGAGCTATAGGTATACTAAATTTAGATGCTATATAGCTTATCTCAAGGTTATATCAGTCACAGTTTCACCCTCACGTTCCTTTTCTTCCTCCAATCACACTCCTCCATCTCCTCCAACCCCTCCGCAGCCTGCCCTCAATGTCTGTCAAAAAGAATCTGAGTGGGTGCAGCATGTAGCTACGTACAGCCTTTCCCCTTTCTTTCCCCAAAGCTTTATCACCAGTGGCACGCCACAATTGGGCACTGATCCCCAGCGAGGCACTGTGTGGTTTTTCAGGGAGCAGGAAAATCATCACGGCCATAAATTGTGAGCATCAGCAGTCTGCGCCCAGCCCTGCCGCTTCGCCCCGGCTCTGAGGCCCCACAAAGTGCTGATTCAGGGCGAAGGCAGAGCGCAGGCAGTGGCGGAGTTCACCACCAGCAGGCTCTCCATCACTTTGACAGCTCAATAAAAACCAGTGTAAACTATTAATTGGATCATTAATTATTGATGCTGTTTTTACTACAATTCAGGGGGAGAGAGAAGAAAAGAGGCAGGGGTGAAACAGTGTGTATGTTTAAACACAGTCACCATGTTAGTAAGGTGATACAGTGTCATGTTACACCCCTGGTGGAGACAGATCTTATCTCATATTCTAAAACAAAAGGCCTAACCAACTTTTTTTAAGCACAAAACACAGTGATGTTATCCATGAAACTATAAAAGGTTAAAATTAAAAAATATATATATTCTAAAATCCAGCTTGAGAGCAAACCATACAAACCAGACTTACTAAGGTGCAAAAACGGATTCCAAAAGTCATTAATGAGGATGTAACTTAGGCTGTCACTACACAATGTCCACCTCTCTGCTGTAGTTAGCAAGCCAGCCTCTTCTTTTCTGTCTGTTCGGCACTATTATGGGACTGCATGTCAGGGGAATCAATAAAGAGGAAAACACAGGGAGAGGACCATCGCGATAAATCAGTCTCCAGCACTTGCAGGCACGAGCCAGGCCCATTACAGCTGGCAGACCCTCTCTCCTCTTGTCTTCTCCTCTCCTCGGTCACCCCTCCTTCTCATCCCATCAAGCCCTCCCCCTTTTCCAAGAGGCCCCCTCGGGGTATCGGAGATTTGAGAGCATGACATGCACCCTGCTTAGCCTGCTGTTACACACCCATCTCCTGGTCCAGCCAAGCTGAGTGCACACACCCCAAGACGCTGACGGGCCACATATGGCCAAAAGGTGCTTTCTGCCCTCTTTTTCATCTCTCTCCCGTTCCGGCCTCACATGCAATTACAGTTGATGTTCTGTGCTTAGCTACTCCCCCTCCCTTCTCACTCCCGGTGAGGGTAAATGCTCTCTCTACGGTAGCTAATCAAAGAGTGCTTGGTTTGCATGTTAGAGTACATACTTGATTGGGTCAGCTTTTTAAAGTGAAAAGTGGATTTAAATCATGATCCCTGTCTTCTTAGGAGCATTTAAAATGCCTGTGCACCTTGTTCTGCTGATATACATCTATGCCAGTTCCACAGCAACGCTTAACGTGTCCCATTTGTAAACTTTATGTACTGCTAAAACACATTTCTGTTTATGGCTATTATTATATTTCAGAGTGCATATCTGACTGTATTATATAAGGCTGTATTGATTATATTAATACACTCCAGAATGTCACATATCCAAATCTGGGGACTAGAATTTGGATCCCCTCTCTGCTGTCTGTTACATAATTAAGTCTGCTCTGGCAGGGTGCAAACAAGGACACTTTGGTTTAAAATAAATGGTTCAGTAGAATTTCCTGAACCATTTATCAGACTCCCTGCATGCATCATATCACAGCAGCCTTAATTATGTCATAAATTAATGAAACTGCCAATTATAGCTAAATAAAGACCAAAGATAGCTCCATATAATCAGCTGGCCAAAGATGTTCTGTATAGTATGGAAAGCTCTACTTATTCAGGTCAACAGTTCAACGCTTGCCTTTATTGTTCCTCTCTCTCCTATACAGGCTGGCCTGTGGAGGAGGCAGAGAGAAGCAGACAGAAACAACAGAAACTCTGACCCTCAAAACAGCCTGTTTTTCTCCCTATTTTTATTCCATGGCTACCTGGGAACCTGGAAACTCCCACATCAATAATGTAGCGCTGGTGCTGGGCTGCTTCTTTAGTGAGGAGAAACAGTTACATAACAAGGCAGACCAACTGAATTCCTCCCCTCTCCTCTAGTTTAAACATTTTGAGCATGTGGCAGGTGCTTTTGTCTAGTGCTACTGACAAAAGCAAACTGTGCTTCTGTACTTTCCTCTTTTCTACCTTTCATTCCTCCATTTGTCAACTGCACCTCCTCCTTTCTTTGTGTATAGGGCTTTTAACATTTCTAAGGTAAAGGCCTCCGTAATTACAGGTTTGACAACAAAATCAATTTGCAATTACGACAACTGTCAACCGGGTGAAACAGTCAAGAAGCGAACAGCCTAAACGATTGCGTCTGATGTTGATTCTATGCAAAGTGGCATTTAATTCAGTCACTCTAACTGTTTGCTTGCCAGTGCGTGTTTATACACTTGGACAAGTGCGCTTGTGTCTCAGCACACAAGCAGGTAGGACATTTGCCATGAGCGATCTGATGTCCATTTCTATTATCCCGTTGTAGTGAAACAGCAGGGCAGGCCAGGCCGAGCCAATACGTAGCATACCGCTTCAGTTAGGTACACTGTAGTAAACTGGACCAGCTGCGTGAAGAGATAATTCACATTTTTAGTCGAATGTTAAACAGTCTTTAGGTCCTGACAGTTAAAAACTAGTAGAGCTAATCTGAAAAAACAGCAGAACATGTGGTAAAAAAACTCCTAAAACTACTGGTCTTTATAGTGGTCAATAAACCCTGTGCAGAAATATGATTTTCATTTACCCCAACCAAGGTCAGTTTTTGCTCCTCCTATTGCTACTTATGGGCCACTGTTCCAGGAATTACATCATCAGCCTGAATTTGCGCTGGAACAAAACAATATGGAACCCAAGGCTAACAGAGCAGTTACCATTTCCTGCAAAAAAAACATCTAATCACCCTCTACTTTTTAATTATCTGTCACTTATACAGTATCCGTTAGAATAGGACGATCACATGAAACAGCTGTGGAATGACCTGGCTGAAATGTGCCATAAGTTGACCGTGAAATGAAAGAGCCTTGACTGCATTAGTTTTCCATTAATTTCAAATTGTAGCCACACACATAAACACCCATCCACACTGAAACTTATGTGGCAGTCTCATGAGTACACAAGCCTCCTGCTCAAAGGCACGGAAGCTCTAGAGTTGATTCGTAGATAACACACATAAAAACGCAATAGTGCTTTGCACTTAGATAAGGCTCATTGTTTTCAGTTTTTAAAGATTTTTACTGAAAATGCTTGGATTTTACAAAAGAAGGAGATCGTTTTAAAACAATGTTACTAAGAATTCACTGTTCACCACGGTTTACAGTAAAGACAGTCCTTCTAAGGAGTGCTAAGCTCAGAAAAAAAGGGGGAAATACAGATGAGGAGCTGATTTTGCGCAAGAGTCACTTAAAAATGTGTTTTTAGCAAATTAATAAATTTAAAGTGTCTTTGTTTCCTCGAAAAAAATGAGCCCCACACATACAAATACATATACAAACATACAAACATACAAAGCACATAGAGACACTGTAGACTGGGGAATCTGGTGGTTACATCAACAGCTGCAAGAATCAATATCAACACCACACAGCAACAATAATTCAGGTATAGTTAAATGAAATCTGTCTTTCCTAACAGCAACATTCTGTCAGTAATATGATGGTTTTATAACAATATGAAAAAGCATCAGAGAAAGGTATATTTGTATAGTTTAAAGAAACTCTAAATTAAGCTGTCTGTACACAGAGAAAGTAGCAGAAAGAGAGTAGGCAGAGAGAGGTTGTTGGTGTACGTGGCCCCTACCTTTCTCACTGACTGACTCACTCTCTATCTCCACGTCCTCACAGCTGGTGTACTCTGGTGTGGTGGCCAGCTCCTCCTCCGAGCTGCTCAGCGACACCTGCCGCATCTTTCCTCCCTTTTTGGTTTTGTGGGGTTTGGGGGGTGGCGGGCGCACTGACTCCGACTGGTCTGAGCTGAGAGAGTCGTTCCTCAACATGCTCTCCATCTTCTCCCTCTTCGTCTTGCGGACAGCTGAGCTGGGGTCCAAGTGGTGTTGCTGCCTCCTCATGGGATCACCACCTACGCCCAGGTCACCTCTCCGCAGGTCCCCAGATCGGTCACCCAGCACAGGGCTTCGGTGCGGCGTCGGGGGGCTGTGGTTGGAGGTTCTGTGGCCTCCGAGGCCGGGACCCATGGGCCCAGGGGAGGAGCGGTCGACAGAGTAGGAGCGTTGTCCCACCATAGGCGGCCGGCGCTCGGTGAGATGCTGACGGGACAGCCGGATGGGACCTGGGTCGTCCTGCTCCGTGTAGGCCAGGGAGACATCACTATGGCGGCGCTCATGCCTCATGCGGCCCACCTCAGCATGCATCCTCATTTGCTCCTCATAGGGCTGCGGCTTAACAGGATAGCGTGCCAAGTTGGGATCGCTGCGATACCGCGTCTGGAATTCCTCCTGGCGCTGTCGCTGGAGGTCATACTCGCTGGGAGGTCCATCTAACTCCTGGTCCAGTGGGTATTCCTGGGAGTGCCAGCGTCCGGGGCCCCGCCGGTCCCGGTAGCCCATCCGTGCCGCATCGACATCTGGGTACAAGTGTGGGCCCCGCGGAGCCCGCCGAGGGTCCCCATCCCCGTAGTCAGACGGTGATCTAGGCATGCTGCCGTCCGTCGGGGCATACTGTGAGTGGTCGCCCCCCTCCCTTTGGTCGTATTTTTGGTTTGGATCCCTGGATGCAGATGGGCTTCGTTTCCTGTAGATCAAAGAGAGGGGAACAGAAGAATGGAATTTAATGGTTGTCCACTTTGAACTGGATGTTCTCTGATTATTTCAATATATAGAATATATTTCTAAAAGTAGAATGTTTAAGATAATTGAGTGTGCACGTTAATACGGCCTAATTACATTTAAACATACAATGAGCATACAGTGTCTGCCTCTGTGCAAGTGGAAATGTGAAGCATCAGGCAGACATTAGCCTCACAACACTACATCACACATCGCTGTGCAACTCTGCTGGGGTTGAAACCTTCAGTCTGTTGTCTATAGCTTGACTTTGCTTTGCCCTGCACTGCGTAGGCCCTGTCAAGACCTGATGAAAGCCTGCTCTGTCTCTGTCACACACATATACACAGAAAGAGAGAGAGAAATGGGACTAAGCAGCAGGATGCAGCACCACTCCCTCTTCTCACTGCAATACACTCGACATGCTCTATAATATGGCTGATTATGTGCACGGAAAAACATATTTCTTCAGCTTCACATGTAACGCAGGTAGCTTTTCAAACCTCTTTCTAAAAATACATGGAAAGGACACATATTCACATTGGAAAAAAATATACTCATGCACTTAAAATCCTTTTTGATTATATAATTTGATTTAGAAAGTTGCGCTGTCGTCACACAGACAATATTGTATCTAATATTTGACTCTTTTAGCGCCTTCGGCAATCTTTCATTTTCATATTAATATCATCTGATTACTTTGTTGATATAGTTGCTTAAATCATAATCATTTGCAATGCATTATAAACAACAGGATGACACAAGATTAACAGCACAGCCTGCACGGTTATGACCTGTTTGTATTTCCAAATTAATAGTGTGTGTATGTGTGTGTGCGTGTGCAAGGGGAGAGAGATGACGAACCAGACAGTGTACTGAGAGTAGTGCATTGATAAATGATTCAGAGATTCAGAGATTGCATCTGTGGGCCCTGTACAATGGACATGAAGGGATGTAGAGAGACAACGAGTGTGAGTTATGTCTGAATTTATGTACCTCGGAGGAAGAGGCACACCATTCATTTATCTCATTTAACACATTTTCCCTTCTGATGAAAACATCTAATGGCCCTCTGAACTTACAAAACACACTCAGTAAGGGTGAAGAATAAAATCATATCAGTAAACATGTGACACAATCATGTGTCCTGGTCTCGATGAAATAGAATAGTCATCTGTGTTATAAGACTCAAAAGAAGTAAAATGTTGAAAAAAGGACAGGTATGTTCGAAATGATCTGAAAATAACTTGTTAAAATTGATATTTTCAAGTATGGTTACAGTCAGGAGCTCTATATTTCTAAAATTAGCTGTCAATAATTTTATCATTGTCCGACTGTCAGAAAGGAAACAGGCCTGGAATTGGACGAAAAGCCTGGAGGAGGCTAACTGTGCGTTAATGCATTTATTCTTTTGTTGAGAATCAATTATTCATAAGCCACTTTTCTCCTACATTTCTCCCACTTTTCCTCCAAAATAATAATGACATTTTGGTAAGGAAAAAGCTCTGTGAAGCATCCCTTTAATTTTGTACATGACAACTTTCCATAAATTTCAAAGAGCTTCATAAATCACTGCTGCCAGCCTTGCTCACTCAAGGTAAGGACTCCTCACGTGTGATTGGCTGATTCACTGACCCACCGAGGAGGTTTTGTCCCTGCCTACTGGATCATGGACCGTTCGGGTTAGTCTGTGTGTAATGAAGGTACAGAACAATCAAGGGCTGTGGTGAGACACATGAGTTTGTGTGTTGAACTTCTCTGTTGAACACTGAATAATCTGTGCCAGGATGATGTATGAGCGCTGTGTATAGTTGATGAACTAATGTACAGTTAAAATATGGGCTGTTAGAAAGGGGCAGACATTGAGGAATAGTTTGGTAAAAAAAAGGGGGAATCCAGCAATGCAAGTACATATAAAGCAAGTTTTACTTAACAGCAGAAAGGACATAAAAACATAATTGTTTGGTCCAGTTACGAAAAAATCACTCTCTTCTGATTGGCCATTGTCTAACGTGTTTACCAGGATGCTGCGGGGATAGGTCTGTATGTTCCTTTGTGGGTGTGGCCAGCTTTCTCTGCCTGGAGCGAATGATCATATTTGGAAATCCAACAGTTCAAAACAGAGCGTTCGGATCAGGGGGATATCTGAGGATTTGGCTCACAGGGATTTCTTTTTAATACTTTTACTTCATCATTTGAAACTTTGGTCATGTTTAATATGAACATCTGACACCGTAACATTGTAGAAATGCTAGAAAATATGAAAAAGCTTTTAAAAGCAGCACTAATCAATATTATATCACAAATAACAACTAATCAAATGACTATGTATATGTGAAAGGAAAGTGACTGAAAACACATCTCCAACTGAATACCAATGCTGCTCCATGCCTGCTGGATGACTAAATTAGACAACTGCTTGCTAACCTGTTAGCCGTAACAACTTTATAAGTTGATGATATGGCAGCGTTGTGTTTCAATGAATGCTGCTATAAATGTTAAATTAATACAGTGATATTTTTCACATTAAAACTACTATCAACATTTTAATATCATAATTAAAAAATGATTCCCTGTAATGTGGAATATCTGAGTGCAGCTCTGCGCAGCTTTCAGCCGCTTACCAATCTGCCTATTAGGATGCAAGCGTTGACCTGTTTCTGCTGGATGTATAAGTAACATTAGGCAAGAACTGTTCACTGCTGCTTTGAGTCTACTTTCCCACTTTCAGTGGCTAAAAGCATTTACTGCAGCTTTGACAACTGCCTGCATTTCAAACAAAACTAATACAGATCAACTCAATAGCTGGTTAATAAAAGTATTCAGACTTACAGTTGTAGATAACTGGTATATGGCATGTTTTTCCTAAGAAAAAAGAAGTGCTGCACTCTACATTTCTGAGAGGATCGACACTATATCTGAACAGTTCAAGAAAATGCCACCAAAAGATTAGCCACAAACTGGTTGACTGCAAATGGAGTATAAAAAAAAACATCTTAGCACCAAAGGTGCACACACACACACACAACAAAAACAAGACTAATGGATGTGCACTCTAATGAACACATCTTTATTCACAGCAAAGACCTAGAGAAAGTCTCTGTGATGCAGCTAGTGACCTCCCCTTTCTGTTTCACATCAAAACAAATGCCTCCGATTACCTTTGCATCCAAACACAGCCTTACTGGTGATTCAGACGCGGCAGGAGAAACACATGAGGGTTATTGCATTATTCATGATTTGCTCCTGGACACTAACTGAGCAGCACTTCATTCACAAATCCAAAGTGAAGCGGCAGCAGAAATTATATGCTAGAGTAGGGGACAGGCAGAGTGACTTGGATGCGAGAAAATGTGGAGTGCGGGGTGGGGGAGTGTGTGATCAGCATGAGAAACTCTTTATAGTGAGTCAATGATGGTGGAAGGGTGTGCGCATGTGTATGGGTACATCTGTTCATGCCCCTGCGTTTGTAACTGCATGTGTTTTATATAAGAAATGCTTCACTTTGGCTTTTTGAGCATGTCCTCAGGGTTTCAGGCTAATGTCCCCTCTGGGATGCTGTCTTGAAATCCTACACCCTGAACACACACATGCACATATAGACCGTGCAGAAAACAACTACAACAAACATTAATGAACTGCCCTTTGACGAGCTCTAACTCATCTTGACACAAGTATCACATTTCCCTGCCACCGTTTAGCCTTGTATGTGCTTCCTGTCCAAACAGAGAAATGTCTATGGCAGCTAGCAAGCAAGTTAACAACAATGCTCCATCAGCATCTGCATCACGCTAACACTGTCAGCCCTAAACCAGCCTTCAGTGCAAGTACAACAGAGCAGTGGCACAAAATTTTGTACTGTGTAATATTCCCCCAGTGCTCCAGCTGCCACACTCTCTGCAGACACCTCTGAGCTCTCCACTGCTCTGCCATGACACACTCTGCTGGTCTTAGATTTACATTCCATCCTTAGTGAGACAGACAGAGATGGAGAGAGGACAGGCAAAATGCGAAAAGGAAAAGTGGGTAGATCGTCGACAGTGTATGGGAATTACAACAAGCGCGAAAAAAGTAACACAGGGAAGACGCCACTTAACTGTGTCCTATAGCTAAACCTGCTGCTGGTGTGCATGGTGCATTCAGCTCAAGCATGAAGTGGCAGGATGGGACGCCATGGGATTGTGATGCCTGTGACACCCAGCTGCTGCAACGATTGAGTCACGAACTGCACAGTGACGTACCCGCTTATATAGCAAGATGCGTGTGTGATGTCATTACAGACACGGTACTGAGCCACAGCACAGGGCAGCGTGGTGTGCTGCAGATCAACCAGCAGTGAATCATCCAAACAGGCAGACAATAGAGAGGAATGTTCATTGTCTGCAAGGTACGGTGTAGGAATACATGCAAGGGCTGCTGTAGCGTTCTGTTTATTCCTGCTGTGGGAAAAACAGCAGCCCTCGTTACTGCTGTTGTCCTATTCTGAGCTAACTATAGAGACAGTGTGTGAACTACAAGGACAAGGCGATGACAATATGAATCACTTCAGGGAGGGTGACAGTGGTTTCACTATGTGACTGGCAGATGGAAATTTATAGCTAACATGGGGGGGAAGATTCATGCACCTATGACACTGATAGTATAGCCATTTTTCTTGAATGCCTCTAATTTCTGATATGTAAATAAGGAAAAGGATCATGGTTTGACAAACAAAAGAAAAGGAGTGCACAACATATCTACTATGTGGTGCAGAGCGCGTAAACCTCCGCACTCACTGTAAATCAGAAAAGACATCAGACACAGACATCTCTAAGATGCTATGTAACCATGGCTTCTGTTTTTGCTTTCAGCACAGCTTCATACACACCTCATACACCTCCAGAGCTCTAAAGGTAATTCCAATATTATAATCATCTTTTCAAAGTACACTCTCCTTATCAAAAGCAGCATAATGTATCAAATCCATGGCTCACAAAAATCATGGGATTACACTATGGCCCAGAAAGATTAAAAAGTATGACCCTAAAAGATTAGATGTGACCCGACATGCTCGCCATGATAAAACCTTTATATGCTGATGTTTCCGCAACCTGACACAAAAACCAATTTTTTGTTTGTCAGTAATTCCCCGATATACTGTGGTGTAATGAGAAGTGTGTCTGCCTGTGGTGAGGTTGTCCCTCTCTGCCTCATCAGACGCGTTCCTGCTCTGACCTACTGGGGAGATCTGATCAGAAACATCCACAGCCAGATCCCAGTTCCCAGGCTCCAAATGGACTAGATTTTTGACTAGAGTGTCTAACTGTGTCATTCTCTCAGTCTTTGTGTGTTTTACCACTTCCTTAGCTGTATGAGGAAAGGCTTGAGCTCCATAAGGAAATCCCCTGTGGTCACAAATTAACATTTGATGTTTGAATAGCAGGGATATCACACATACATTTACACCGATCATATGCAACACACAGTCTAGTGATCAATTTACTGTATAGTGAGAAGACTTTAGCCTTTAAACTCAAAAGCCCTGAGCAACCATCTCTCCTTCTCATAAACACAGTCCATGATCTTTACTGGCTATAGTGATATTCAACAGTTTACTGGGATCATGATTATACTTCACATTATTCACGTATCCATGTTTGGTACAAAAATAATAGCACTGAATATAAGCAAATAATAGCGACAAATATTGTAGCAAAATGCTCTAATTGTTCTGTATTTGGGAAGCTGGGAGCAACTAATTACAGTACAATATGTCGAAGATGCCACAAGCGCAAAGATCAATAATTGAAAGGCAATGAAGAGTGATGAACCCCTCACAGATGTTGCAGATTTCAGGCTTTTGGCTGCATGTGTAAGCACACTTCAGCATTCATAGATATTAGGTAGAGGTTTAAACGCAGTAATGCCATAAAAACTAAAATGCCATGATGAAGCTGCTGCTTTTTAATGCTGCTGTGACAATTATCCCAGAAGCAAAGAAAATGCACTGTATAGAGTTAACTGTAGATGTTACGGCAAAAAAAAAAAAAAATGATTATACTAATTAACAACATACTGTACAAGCAAGCTGCCTTTCATTCTACTTTGAAATGCTTTATAGAC
This sequence comes from Lepomis gibbosus, assembly GCA_029875015.1. Taxonomy (NCBI): domain Eukaryota; kingdom Metazoa; phylum Chordata; class Actinopteri; order Centrarchiformes; family Centrarchidae; genus Lepomis; species Lepomis gibbosus. The sequence goes on along the minus strand of JAPMOB010246823.1, from coordinate 2,233 downwards.
ATCTGATATACAGTTATCTTAAGGAAAGACAACGTACATGACACAGAAGTACACAATTTAAATTTTCACATGTACATATTAAGATTGTAAGTGTAAGTACACACACTGCATTGTCATCTATTCTGCATACAAACTGCTTATAAAAGTCTAAATTATGAAATAATAATTGAAAAATAAATAAATAACCAGCCTTACTGAAAGTCACTGTCAGATCCTGGGATGTAGCTCAGTTCAAATCTCTGCTTCGCCTCGCAAACACATGGCCTTCTGTGCACAAACCCTTCGCAAAAGCAGTCCAGTCAAATCCAAACCCCCTAGTATCGGGGCTGGCTCCCAGCCTACGACCAGGCCTTGTAGTTTTTTCAATTCTCTCTCCTCCAGCACTAAACAATGCCCTTGTTTTATTTCTAGAGGGCTACGGATGATCTTCACACAGAAGCAGTAAACGTAGTCTTGCAGGAGTGCTTCTCAGACTGAGTGTGTCACACCAGCTCTGTCTGCTCTGCCTCTGCTGCAGCAGCTGTAGAAACATGTTAAATAAGAAAGCCAAAAGCAATCAAGGTGAAAATGCAACGCTGCCCCCGTGGGGATTGTGCCACCTCTACTTTGCGGATAATGGAGAGAAGTCAAATGAGAACAAATGAGTGGCGCCGTGTTGCAGATCTCTCCGCTTAGAGGGAATCTGGCCCACTAATGACAACGATACATCCTGGAATGGCCTCTATTGAAATGAGATAACCAGAAAGAAAGCCAGAGGAGAAGAAAAACAAGCTGAGTGTGCGCGTCTCAACCGACAGCAATCAGAGAAGAGGAGAGGAAGAAAAACGCTTCTAACTGTCCATTTAAAGATGCAGCGTCACTTTCACTTCAGACTTACTCAGCCGGCGACTGCATATGTGGTACACCCCTGGCAATAAAACAAACACATTCAATCCCCCGTTACCTAGTACAATCCAGCCGGGTTAACTTCCTGCTGCAACCCGACAAGTTTAGCTACAATTCCTGATATCCAAACGATATTGTAGCATCAGCATGACATGCTTTGTTTTTGACAGTCTGCTGCACCCAGAGTGCCCCGCCACTCTGCTGCATGTGGAACGATTGCCCTGCTGCAAAGGCTCCTGGGGTCCTGAAAGCGAGCTGACTTTCAGGTTTAACACCATCATCATGTGATCGCCACAATTGGCTGTAGGTCGAGCAGCAACCCCATCCAACCCGCCAGCCGCTCAGTCCACTGCCTACAAAAGGATTACATTCCTTGGTTGATTACTAACTGACATCTATCACCAATCACAAGCAGAGCAGGTCTCGCTTAATCTCATTCAGCCTGAGGTCTTATGATCCTTAAACTGAACAAAATACATGGTTTATGTGGGGGGGGGTTTATCCACAGGGTGGATTTTCAGGCATCAAATCAAATACAGAGGAGAGATAGAGAGATTTCACTACCCCATAATTTCTGTGCATTGCAAAAAAGGATCAAAGACTTTTTTCCTGGTTCTGCACCACAATGACGTAGTTGGTTTTAGGTGACCTGGTTTGACAAGTCTACTCGGCATGTGTTGGTGTAGGTCAGTGTATTATGATGCACAGGTATCTGGGTGTTGTTAAAGTCTTTCTTCCTGCCACTTTCTCTTCACTCTTCACCAATTGCTTCCCCCTTTCTCGTTCCTCCCTCCTCGCCTCAGTCCGGCTCTGAGTTGGAGTGAAGATGCACGACTAGAGTATGTTCTGTTTGTGATGGCGGTGGTGATAGCTGACTAACAGTCAGGTGGGCGATGGGTTGTTGACACAGAGTTTCCCAGGACAGAGGTTGGAGTGGGAAATGGTAAAGGACCTTTGAGGGTGTTTTATCACCAGAGGGTCAGAGACCCTGACTGCCACACTAATCCTTCAGACCATCAGAGATGGCATGGTGAGCCTGAGATTGGCTAGCAGGGGCAAAGTTTGAATGGCTGTCAAAATTCTAAATCTACTGCTGCATTTCTGCATTTTTAGTTTTAATTACAACTGCATATTTACTAAATGCATGACAAGCTAATCTGTTAAAATCTATGCATTTCAAAATGTAAATGTAAATGCTCTGTACAGCGCCTTTCTAGTCTTTTCGACTACTCAAAGCGCTTTTACACTACTTCTGTATTCACCTTTCACACACACACATTCACTCACTGAGCCTAAGTGCTCAAACGGAAATTAACTTTTGCACACATTCATACACTGGCGGAACAGC
>JAPMOB010246818.1:15746-27757 GCA_029875015.1 Lepomis gibbosus | reverse complement strand
GGCCAAACTCGAGGCTTCAAAACGGCAGTCCACAAACCAACAGGTGACGTCACGATGACTACGTCCATTTCTTATATACAATCTATGATGTTGAGGGAAACCTGGTGGATAGAGGTGTCAGCATGTTTGGAAAACAATGGAAGCAATAACTTTAATCCTTCTCTCTGAGTGCAGAAAAGGGAAGAAGAGGGTGTTCCACTTGACCAAGCAGAGGTCAAGGAGAGTAACCTGGAGGAAGTGCCATTTCACTGCTACCGGAGATCAAGGTGAGCATGAGTGTTTTTCTGTGTGTACAAATATGCCAAGTGAGCACAACATGTGCAGTCAGAGCACTATAGTATTTTTAGCCACATCTACATATTGTACAGCCCATTAACTTTATGTATTTTACTTTTATTATGCATAATTAGCAAAACCGATATGTTAATGCATTCTTGTTTCTGTGAGCTTGATACATATTTTAATGGATAATTTGATAAAGTAATGGATGTTACAGCCTATTAACTACAAAAACTATATACTCAGGAAATTGTGAATGGGAATGGGGGTGGGAGGTGGGGAAGGTTAAAAGAACAGATGGTGGACAACGAGTACCTTGTGAGTGAAGCTGTATTTCAGCACCAAGGACACAGAAACAATCTTTTGATGACCAAGTAAGACCGATATACGTATAGGGTAATGTCAAGTTTCTTTGTATTCGTTTGCACACACACACACAAATTAATAAACAAAAGAGCTCTCCTTGAAAAAAAAAGAAAAAAAATTATATATATAAATATATATATATAAATTTAATGTCCACAAATTGACTTTTACCATTGCTTTATAACAAGCAACAAAAACTTTCTGTTAAATGTATTGTCTGCTTTTCAACACCAAAAAAACCCCAAACATAATCAAACAAGACATTTTAGCCTCGCACCAGAAGAAAGAGAGAAGACAAAAACAGGTCTCAACTTTATAACACAGTTATGTGTGTCTGCAAACAGAGGGCATATTGACTTAATGTAAAACTGGGTAGCTTCACTATGTCAGATACTGACACAGTGGCTAACATTACAGTGACACCCCAAGCTGCCTATTGCTGCTCTAAGATCATTTTTTTTCCAAAGAAAACCGAAAAGGAATTATGAATATATTTCAGTACTGGCTGAGCCAAAAAGTTAATTTGATTACCTGTATATTATCAAGTAGCAACTACCACAGGTGTAAAAGTCTTTAAAAAGCAGCTAGAGGGAACAAGATTCTTGCCATACTATGAAATCAGCCACATCCTCTCTTAAACTACAAAGTCAATATATTTTTTCCTCAATAGTGAATTCTAGTAACAAAGCAATATTCCTTCTAATGCTGGGGTTTTAATGTCCTTAAACAATATTTGACTGCAACTGTAGCATATTCTCCCGAATATTAAGGTAATACATTTTTTTCACGGTTTCAAAAAAAACTTGAAACTATGCTAAAATTATTGTCAAATATTCTTTTAGCCAAGGGCGTACGTTTCGTTTCAATATTTACAGATATGGAAAAATTTGAAGCAGGCGTCTCCCCCAAAATTTTGGGCTTTAAACATTTGAATTCTGGGGAACACAATATTTAAGTGGCAGGTGACAATTCAAATTTTGAAGTACAATGCAGTAAAGCTCTCGGGCATCCTGTTTTGCTTTCAAATAGTTTTCTCCTGTAGATTTACTTTACTTTACTCTTAATACCATACCTGGGGAGTCAACACACATGAGTAAGTATGTAAGTGTAATGTAGTCTTCCCTCCTCTTTTGTGTCTTTTGCTTAGGGAAGCAACCACGTTACTGCTTTGCTGAAAATGGCAGTATCACCTTCAGACCGTCTGACAGACACAGAGCTGTTTGGGACTATACTGAATGGGACAACTGTGATGCTCTTCATCGCAGATGGAAAACCAAAATGAACACTTTTCATCAGGCATAAATCTCACCACAAATCCACACAAATGTTTATTTCACCACCTCCGATTAAGCACAGCTCACAGCTACACACCGCTTTAGTGGGAAGCATCCTGGAGTAGTGAGACAGTCCCAGACAGAGCAAAGGTGCCCCTGAGTGAAGTGGATGCAGAGACAGCAGTGACACAGAGCTACACTGCACAGAGGAAAGACGCCACACTGCAGTCCAAACTTTTTACAAGTCTACACAACTAGAGACTGCCAGCACATACTAACACATGCACATGTGACAAGCAAGCTGTTCTACTTTACTTTATTCTTGTATATTCCAACTTTTTTACTTATAATACTATGACTTAATTTCTAAATCACTGATTACTATTTTTTTTCGAACAGTTGCCCTTCTTAGGCTCAATAATAGTTGACATAGTAAAATTCTGCCTTTTGTTTGCTGTTCTCTCTCTAAGGCCGACTGTTACCAGTTTGTGTATTTGTACTGGTAGTACCTAATTCTACGCCCTTGCTATAAGCACAATAATTTAATTTTAAAATTGTGCAGTAAAATGCAGTTTGAAAAAATAAGATAGAGAAGAGATATATTCTTTAAGAGAGTTGTGTTTGGATGCATGTTTGCTTGGAAGACAGAACTGTGAGTCTGTCGCACTGAGCCGTGGTAGTTGCCAATTTCTCACCTATCCCTACTCCTACTTCTTTGTTGGAAATGGTGTTTTCTAACTCCAGTACCTGTCCTGGTGCTGCTAAATATCAACACAAAATTCAGGCCTTGCAACATCCTTTAGAAGCCTATTTCCTAAGTGAGGTCATGTCTATGTTCTGTGGGCCCTATTTACCATGCCAACTGACAAAGCCGTACACACAAGGCTCTAGTGAGTGAAAGACAATCAAAAATATAAAACCTTTTCTTTTAGTTTGTCCTCTTCTTCTCCACACATTTCATCGAATTTCTCTCTTCTCTCTCCACAACTCACACCTAGAGCCCCTCCCCCCACTAATAGAGGTTTATTTTTAGCACATATGAGGTGCGTGTATACACATGATGGATGAAGAAAGGAGAGAAAGATGAGAGAGGGAGGGATGGATGGATGGATGGATGGAGCAGAGGTTGAAGGGGGGCCAAGAAGCAGGCTTGATAGTGAGCACACATGCTGGGAGAGCTGTTACTGTACAGGAAGTGTGGAGCAGAAGGGGCGTCCGTCTCACAGCGATACAAGGCTTCCACCTGAGATCCACGCTGGCACGGAAAACTGACCTACAGGCGGCTGAAGATCAACAGGCCGCGCTGCAACAGATGATAGCGCACTTCTTCAGAGGGATGAGGGATAACAGGAACAGCCTGATGTACTGTATCATCCAATCAGAATACAGCTCACATCAGCCATAGCTGTGGGCTAAAACTGAAATGTAATCAGATATCATTTCTAGCTTCTTGTCTTGCCCTCAGTATCTATTGAAAGGAAGCCAGAGAACTGATTGGAAGTGAGAAGCCTGTAACCTGCTTTAAATCATGTTGAAAGTGGATGTAAGAAGTAGAAACTGCATATACCAAACTGATATAGACAGTACAGCACCTGACAGGCAGAGGAAGCTAGAGCACTGACTCAATCAACTTGGGACGGAGTGAAATGTGAACAGCATGGAGCAGATTAGGGCTAAAACAGTGGGATAGATGCCAGAGAAAACAAAGGATAAGAAAGCAAGCAACAGATACACAGAGGGATTATTCAGCATACACGGAGTGCACAAATAACTACAAACCAACTGTCGCTTTTCCTTTAATAACTTGATCTGGAATGCCACTACATGTGCATAAAATTGGCTGCACATGCAAAACAGAATTTTTAAATATAGATCTTTAAAAAGGAACTTTTTATGCACAGGCTTTGACCTTGGACTTCCACAAGAAGTTTATTTTTAGGCCACCTTTTTTTATCTTGACTGTGAATGTACGAGCCACAAGGTGTCAACAACAGACAGAAACAGAGGCGAATATAATCAGCGCAAGCGAGATAATTTAAGTGAGAATCTTCACATGGCTGGTGACAAAACGACTGTGTTCTTAAAATGGATGTGAGCATTCAGAAGTAATGTGGCATTTTTCTTTCTCTATCTAGTCTCTCCCTGACTTCTCACTTTGTCACTTTATATATTTCCTTTCCCTCACTATAAGATCATTTTTTATCATGTCACACGACAGATTATCAAATGACAAAACAGCTGTCACAGCTTGGCACTGCGGGCAGGAAAATAATAATCTTAAATGAAGTGGAACAAAATATTGTAAATTAGTCCAGATATATTCCTCTCTTCTGCACTGCAAGTCATGCCTACCCAAATGGCGCTCCTCCCTGCTGGGTTTTCATATTGCCTATTGCGCATTGATATGAGACGAGAGAGTATCTCCTCTTCACCCCATGGTAATGCACACAAGCAGGGGGCTTTAGCTTGGAGTGAGTTATCCAAGCTCTAAGAATTTTCCACCACCATGTTTTATTTATTTAGCCTAAAATTGATGTTTAATGTCAATTTTTGCCAAAAGGAGAGGAAAGTGATGGACGGGTGAGTAATGACATCAGAGGCAAGAAGGAGGGTACATAGGAGACACTGTTAAACTTAATAAACTCTACAGGTGCTTGAAGGAGATCAGTTCAGAGAAAAGATACATATACAAAAGTGAGTACGCCCCCACATTTTTGTAAATATGTGATTATACTTTTCATGTGACGACACTGAAGAAATAACACTTTGGTACAATGTAAAATAGTGAGTGTACAGCTTGTATAACAGTGTAAAATTGATGTACCCCTCAAAATAACACATCACACAGCCAGTAGTGTCTAAACCGCTGGCAACAAAAGTGAGTACACCCCTAAATGAAAATGTCCAAATTGGGCCCAATTCGCCATTTTCCCTTCCAGGTGTCATGTGACTCATTAGTGTTCACACTATCACTAACAGGTCACATGACACTTATTAGTATTAACACTACAAGATATAATCAAATATTTACAAAAAAGTGAGGGGTGTACTCAATTTTGTATGATACTGTATATACTTCTTACTTCATTAACATAATGCATCACTGTAATGTTGACCATCAATCCTAAACGAGCCAGTCAGTACAACTTTAAATACCCAAACTCCTCACCAAATAACAGAGTTTGAAAGTTTTCAAACTAAAATACAAACTGTAGCAGGTCCATCTCATACACACTTAAAGCTGAGCATCTCTAGGCTGAGGCCGAGTCTCGGACACAACATATTTTATTCATAGATGAAAGGTTGATAACAAAATCTCTTTGGTCATAGCCACAAGTGTGCTGCAAAGAGAATCAGCTTCAAGGTACTAAAACTGAAAAACAGTTGAAATGTGTGTGTGTTTGTGTTTCTTTCACTCCTAGCTGATGTGTGTAATTTTTGAGTTTATACCTTCACTGGTGTGGAAGTGCCCATGCAACACAAGGGTGAAGCAGCGCATGGTGAAGGTAATCAAAGGTTATTAATTAGAACATATGAAGTTCTAACAGAACTTGGAGGATGACTAACACCCTGTGTCATTTAGAAAAACTCTGAAAGAAGGAAATTAATGTGACCATTTCTTGCTGGTCATGTTTACCATGAAAAGTTTCCTGAAGTAGCATACAAACTGTAAGGGCTTTGTTGCAGTGTGCACTTTATTAAATGAAAAAGTCACAGGAAACTTTCGCTGCAAGAACAAACACGTGATCTGGATCAGCTGAAGAGAATTAATATGCATTAATGACCGGCATGTATTGCTGCTCATTTCACAGCTAGCAAAGACATTAATCTTAGGACATGAAATATTGATTTAAGACTCTCTATTACACGCTAAAGCAATTTACAAGCCAAAGGAACATGTTTTGTAGAGCTACCATTGACAGCAAGTGTGTCAAAAGGTGTCAAATTATAACTGTACTTTTCTAAAGTGAATTTATTGTGAAATGGTTATTTGTTATTTATTTTATTTTTCAAAAATAACACCAGAATGCAGTCAGTTGTCACTGCTATGCACACCTGTAAACATTTTTCAGACAACTAGGACACACTGGGTTGTTGGATATTGTAATTATTGGCACAGTTTTTGACCTATACGACACAGGTGTAACTACTTTATACGCGGCCAAAAGCATTTTTCACAGATACAATTTTTTTATTTCTCCACCATGTGGTATTACAACATGTTCTCATCCTAGGGCGTCAAATAACAGCATTCTGAGAAACCCTGTCAAAGCGTTGGTATGTGACGCACAAGATACCCTTCAGCATCTGTATGAAACACCTTTTTAATATGTTGCGTTTATGCAGTTTGGTTAAGTTTAGGCACCAAACTTGGTAAGGTTTAGTAAAAGATCACAGTTTTGGTTAGGCTTAGGCACCAAAAATACGTGGTTAGGTTTAGGAAAAAATCATGTTTTGTGTTGAAATAAGCACATTACGTGAAAGCGGATGGGTTAGAGTGAAGTTACTTGAAAACCCGGGACACTGAAGGGTAACTTGTGCATCAAATACCGACACTTTGTCAGGTTTTCTCAAAGCGCCAGTACTAGACGCCCTGGGTATTAGTGCAAACTACAAGACAAAGTATGACATGTGACAACATTTAAATTGGATGAAGATTAAATTGTAGATTATAAATTTGATGAAGATTAAATTATGTGGAAGTATTCACCTATGGTACAACCAAAAAGGTGTTTTCACTTATGTTGATAAAAGCCTATTCTATTGACATTGGTCTTATGTTCCTGTTAGCTTTATTGAACTTGTTATTGTGGAATGTACATCTTTGTCATGCTTATTTTGACATATTGGTACATCATGTAATTTCCAGCAGCTCCGCCCAATACAACTTAATTCAGGTCTAATCTGCAGAGGTCGCATGGCCTTGAAGTACAGGCAGCATTACAGAAACATTATCCCAAATAAATTCGCAAATCCAATCTCTTTATTTCCATGTCACACTACAGCATTACAGTTATTACTTTTTCTTTCTTCACTTAATGAAACAATTGTCTCATTTTTGCAAGATTTTTTAATTGTTTTACTAAACAAAATCGGCGAAGACCAAGTTCCAATGACTGCTGCTATCTAGTCTCCTTTACATACTGTATGAGACACCATAATGACACAAAGCAGAGGCAAGGTACGTGACACTAATGGGGACAGGAGGTGCTGTAGGAGGAGAGGAGAGGGCACTGAAAGAAGGAGGCCTGTGCTGTCAGCTTGGACTGTTTATGTCACATAAGAACACGGCTAAAGGACAGATCAATAGGGCTCACAGAGATTCCATACAGCCAAAGTCACCACATCTACAGACTAAGATAGTGTCATGCAACAGAGTGAAGTGGAAACATAAGACAGTGTGTGTACAGTTTGTGAATGTGAACAATGCATGCATTTGTGCATGTGTGGGCGGGCAAACAAGTTGAACAATATTTAATATATCTTAATTGCATTAAACAGAGCTAAAACAAAGCTCTAGGGCATTTAGGGAGATGAGGACACACACACACATACACACACACACACACGCACACACCAGCATGGCCTTGTTTCCCTTACAGAGGCTAATGAAACAAACTAATTAGTGGGCAAAGTAGGGGCAAGAAGGAGGGTGAGTACAAATGACTGTCATTAGTAATGTGCACACACACAAATACCAACGAACCATCACCAGACACAGTCAGGCTCCTGAACATTGTGTAGGTCTGTGGTGGGACTGGCAGGGGGTTGTGATCATAGTTATAACTGAGAGAACTCATAATAGACACAAGAGATCTGTGCAATATCAAGACTTAGTAGGGGTATAAAATCATGAAAAAAAGCAATTTTTCCAACATGGCCTATTGACTTTAGCCAATGAGGTAGAGTAAAAACACCAATTAACCTGGGGTTTCTTAATGTCATGTGTGTCCTTTTTTGCGTAGTTTAAATCATTGTTAGGTTCATACACAGTCTGACCACAGAGTAAATTCTGTCTCTCCATGCCTGACTTAAATGGCACGTCCCTCAGCGCCTTGGCATGGCCAAAAATGCCACAATACCCAAATACCAAACTCTGAATGGCCTTGATGAAATCCCAATGTAGCACAGCCATTATACAGTTCAGCCCTCGCTGGCTCCCGTCACACTGAAGCAGACATCTCTTTCTTTCTCTCTCTTGCTCTCCCATTGGATCAGACACACAGGAGCCAGTAGTCATGGTAACTCCATTCTGGGTAAACTTAAGGATTTGTATGTGCGCACACACACACTGTTATTAATAAATACTTCATGGATGGGAGCTGGTAGCTAGTTAGCTGTCGGAAGAGTTAGTATTTTGTTTGCAAGCACGCTGTCAAATGCCTTAATTTTCTAATGTTTCTATTTCCTCATCAGATTATTTATGTGTGTGTGTATGTATGAGGCACACATGTTCGGAACATCTTATTAGGATTATTCCAACCCTTTCATAGATTTTAATGGGTAAAAAGCAGCACATTAGCACAATAAAACAAATTCATTAACCAATTATTGATATCTTTAAAAGTGAATATGAATTTGTATGGTTAATTGCAGAATGAAACAATACAAACCAAATTTTGATAATATGACTGTATAGTAGATTTTTAAGTGCTTTAGTACTGAAGTATTCGTGAAGCTCGTGTTCTTTCCAGAACTCCTTATACTGAGCACATTTCCCCAGTTCTTCAGCTATTGCACTGGGTTCCAGTAAAGTATAGAGTTGAATTTAAAATCCTGCTACTTACTTATAAGGCACTTCATAATCTTGCACCCCAATACCTTACACAACTTCTCCATTTTTACACCCCTTCACGTGCTCTCAGATCTTCATCTTCAATTTCTCTTGTAGTACCTCGGATTCAACTAAATACCATGGGTGCCAGATCTTTTAGTTATGTTGCCCCCCGCCTATGGAACTCTTGCCCTTGATGTTCGCAATAGCGACTGCTTGTTGACTTTTAAAATGCGTGTTAAGACACATCTTTTTATACAATCTTTTTTATAACATGTTAACATGTAACATGAGTTTTTAATGCATTTTGTCTGTATGCGGCTTGTTTGTCATGTGTATTGTTTTATGCAGTTATCTGTATATTGTTTGTGATTTGACCCTAACCCTAACCCACTAAATAAAATGCATTATCCATCGACAGGGTCGCAGGGGGGCTGGAGCCTATCCCAGCTGACATTGGGTGAAAGGCGGGGTACACCCTGGACAGGTCGCCAGTCCAGCGCAGGGCCACACATAGACGCACAACCACTCACATTCACACCTAAAATGCGTTATTATTATTATCATGAAGTTGTCTAAAAAGATTAGGCTGGTGTAATTTTGTTTTTTTTTGTTTTCAACAAATCCCATGTAAACATTAAAACCAACAACACTTGTCAGTGCTTTCCAATTTCCCAACCTGATTTTTGCACCAAGGCCAAAACTTTGAATATAAAGTGTCATTTTTAAGAAGCCCCATCTGTAATTTCTTTTAAAAGTTGGGCACAGAAATGTTAATCAAACATAAGTAAATATTGCATTTGTCTGGAACTATTTTCAGGAGTGGATAAATATGCATTTGGATAATTTACAACAGTACGACGGTGTATGTGGGATTGACTCAAAATAAACTACAGTGCCCATGTTCATTGCAATGAAGTCACCTAGTGTAACAGTGAAGCTTGTAGTTATACTTTCAGTAGTTTTTGGACAACATTGGAGCTCTTATGTCATTTACATTTATTCATTTAGTTGATGCTTTAATCCAAAGTCACTTACAATTGCTATATATGTCAGAGGTCGCATGCCTCTGGAGCAACTAGGGGTTAAGTATCTTACTCAGAGACTCTCACAGTGGATTCGAACCCGGGTCTCTCACACCAAAGAGATGTGTCTTATCCACTGCTCCATCACCAGCTCTGAATTCATTGTTGGTCTGGGCCTTTTCATGGGCTATACTGACACTAAGAAAAGCATAAAAACGCCTATCATATTGTGTCATATCATGTTATATAAAATCAAGTTAATCAACCAAATTATTTCAAAATCAAAGATATGATTTCATTGTTTCACTGTTGAATCCAAAGTTAATACTGATGTTTTACTGTTTTAATGGGGCAATTGGTCACAAAATTGCTTCCTAAGAGCAAAATGTTAATGCCTAAATTACATTTATTACATTACATTAATTTATTTAGCTGATGCTTTTATCCAAAGCGACTTACAATTCCTATATATGTCAGAGGTCACACACTCTCAAGTGTCTTGCTCAGAGACGCATTGGTGGATGTGTCACAGTGGGGAGTTTAATCCAGGTCTCTCACACCAAAGGCATGTCTTATCCATTGTGCAATCACCACCTCTGAATCATCACATGTATTGTTTCTTTTCTAAATGACTGAATAGGGTATCATACACAATATTATTGTTTTGGTCAAGACACGTTATAACGTGGGTATGTTAGTGTGTGTGTGCGTGTGCGGCTCTCCACACATGCAAGTATGCCCAATTGCTGCTTTTAGTGCATAAACAAGAAGCTTGGCTGATGTGAAGGTCTGAAGACATAACAAGGGAAAAAATTGAATTCACACACTGTGCTCTATTGACAAGGTCATCTAAACACTGCTTTATCTCCACCTCCTAGGATCAACTGCTGGGATTCAATAGAACCACCCTACTTTGTTGTGTTATCCCCAAGGCAATGTGAGCTGCTCACACTCACAAGGGGGAAAAAGGGAAATGGGTGTAAAGCTTAGCAGCAGGCTGTCAATAGCCAACGTTATAGAGGGTGTTTCTGGCAAAGGACACTTTATTCAGCCAACACTAAGCTCAGAAGGACAAAGAGGGAATATGAAAGAAATAAGACCTTCTAAGTATCAAGAAAAGATTTTGATTGAGCTCATACAACTTTATTCTAATCTCAGTGCCCATTTTAGCATTATAAAGTGTGTAACTGTACTGCGAGAACTAGCAAGAAAGATGGGTGTGTTGATACTGTAAGCTGGCTAAAGGACTGGATAAAAGGCTGTTTGTATCTTTCTCCCACTGAGAGATTGTCAATGGAGGTGGAATGCCACATGCGTCCAGAGGGCAATCTGTTGGACTGCTACAGAGACAGCAGGAGGAGGGAGAAGGATAGAACTGTGAAGGGAGGAGGAGGGAGTCAAAAGGCAGATAGAAAGACCGAAAGAGTGAGTTCATTCAATCCCAACAGCTTTTAAATCTCACAGTGCATACTGATTATTGATTCTATTATTATGCAAAGGAAAAGTGGACACATGCCCACAAGCATACATACATACATATATATATATACACAATGCATATGAGCATACAGTAGATTATGCAGAAAATAATGAATAGAATATTCAAGCTGTTTGATGTCTACACTTTGTATGGGCTTTCGGTCTGAAGATAAAACAAACAACTCGAGACTACTGTATACATACACACTGACAATCACAATGGACACACACACACAAACCTTAAGAGTCCACTCACTCTCTTTGGAAAAAAAATATGTTTGTTTTGGATCTATGCAAAGCGGGAGTGCATCTGCTCTGCTATCACTCGTGTAGAACCACGTAGAACTGAGCCACAGACACTACTACACAGACAATAAACTACTGGATCAAAAACAGAACCATCAGCAAAGATCAGAAACCACGACAGGTCTTTGAAGCTGAGCGCCTCGGCTGAATGCACAACAACTCCTCTGAAAACTATGTCTGCTTGGCTTCTGTGCTCACGAAAGAAGCGGACCCACCAGCACACCTCTGGGTGTGGAAGCGGAAGTTTTGGGTGCCTACCTTGGGTGAGAGTCCCCATGAGGAAGTGGTAGAAATAGCGAGCCACCTTGGTGAGCTGCCTCTTGCACCTTTTCCTGCACTGGCTCATCTTGATGCAGCTGTGGTGGAGGTGGAGGTGATGATAGTGGTGCTAGTCGGCTAGTCTGCCGGGGGAAGCAAGCTCTCAAGGTAGGAGGGGAGGAACCAAGCACTGTGAGTGTGTGTGTATGTGTGTGTGTGTGTGTGTGTGTGTGTGTGTGTGTGTGTGTG
>JAPMOB010246818.1:0-15709 GCA_029875015.1 Lepomis gibbosus | reverse complement strand
ATGTATATGGAAGTCTGATTGCCGCTGCCTTTCTTCTCCTCCTCACTCACCCCTTCTCTTTCCTCTCTCTGCCGTCCTACCCCCTCCCTCTGTCTCTCCGCTCTTCTCTCCACCTGTAGGGCGCTGGCTGTCAATCAGCCAGCGGCGCTCTGTCCCCTCCCCCTCACGTTCTGAGAAGCCCTGTTCTGGCCTCTCATTGGCTGGAAGCGGAGTGTGGCGGAAAATTACGGACCGGCGCACATGTAAGAGTGTGTGTGCGTGTGTGTGAGCGGTATACTACAAGGAGGCTGGCTTGAGTGGCAGGTGGTGGTTTTTCTCTAGCTGTACAGTCCACACCATCTGATGTTTTTTCTGATCTGTTGATGTTTTTTTTCATTTCTATTTTTCCTCCACTCATGGCTCATAAAGAAGACAGCCTCTGAGCATGTGTCTATCTGTGCGTGTGTGAACCAGCAGGAGGTTGAGTAAAGAAAGCAAACCCATTAATTAGCATCACATACACTGTCCTTCTATAACTATCTGTCTGTCTCTTGCTTGCTTATTAATGGTATTCATAACACAGAGAGGATAGGAGGAGGTGGAGAGAAGGAGCAAAAAGGAAAAGTGAACATACATGAAGAGACAGATAAGGAGGTGGAGATGGGGCAAAAAGGGGATTGCATTCATACATTTCCCTCCTTTCTTTGATGTGGTAAAAAAGACAGAAAAAACTTGACAGGAGAAAAAGGTTGTTGGACAAATACCAGCCCTCAGCAGCAGTTTATGAACGGATTATTATCTGACAGGAGAGAGGGAGGAGAAGAGGGAAAGGGGGAAGAGAGAGGAGGAGCTTTTAAATCCTTTGGCATTGAGAGAAAGGTATTTATGTAAAGCCTCTCTGCCTCCACTCTCTGTCTCACTCAGTGTGAACACTTGCACAGTCACTAAACATGTTGTTGTCCCTGTTGACACGTTGGATTGTTTTTACCTCTACAACTGCCACATTACCCTACTAAACTGCTGCTGCTCCACCCTTACCCTCTCTCTTTCTCCCTGATGATGAAGTGATTACCGTTACCACAGCAACCCCTGACTCAATGGATTTTTGTACCATTTTGAATGGCAGACGCACACATACACTCACATACACGTGCACACAGGTCTGTCTGTTCTTTAGGTCAGCAAGAAAATCAATGAAACGTCAGACAGATGCTTCCTCTAAACGCTTTTGTTCGTCTTCTACAGGCTTCTCATTTAGAAGTCACAGCGAGGGGTCAAAGTGCACGTGAGTGTTTGACGTGAGCTGTTCTGGACTCGGTTTAAGAGTCAATGCAACACTGTCAGACAGAAAAGAGCCTTGGCATAACGCAGATAGACTTGATAGCTGGATTCTGAGCAAAGGAACTAAAGAAGAGAGAAGATGGCATAGTTTTTTCCTGTCACAGTATTAAAGACAGTATAGGGATTACTAACTAATTATTAACTTTGACTCCTGGCTTCTTGGTTCAGGGATCTGTAACGATTCAGGTTAGGATTAACTCACTCACAAGTATGAATGAAGGGTTTTGTACATCACTGCAGGCAGAGCCTATGGTGCCTATTAATGTACCACTATGCAGTGCATGTGTGAGGTATTCATTGGTAACTTGTTAAACACTTTAGCTCAAGGCAGCCATAATCAATATTTCTATATTAAAGATGGACCACATGACTTATGAGTGGGCTTGCGCATAGTGGTGGGCTGACAGTCGTTATCAGCTCTATGGAGCTTTTTTCAACTCATTGCTTTTGTTTTCTTTCACGCAATTTGCAGCTTGCAACTCTGCTCAGCGTTGTTTTCAGCTGCAGCTAGCAGCTGTTTTGAGAGAATAAATTTCTAAAAACCAACTGTACGTTACCTGCCAAGCCCCAAACAGAAGACAGTAACAGCATAATTTCTACACAACCATTTTAATAGTAAAATCAAAATATAATCAATTGAAACGATAAACTATCATCTTACATTGTGAGTGATATGGTTGAAATCAACATAAAAACTTAACATATCTATATGATTATATAAAATGATCTATGCATAATAAAAATAATCAAATTGGTGTTCAGCACCACAGAAGATCCTTTAGCAAAAGTAAAAAAGTACTCTATAGGCAGAATTGCCCTGTAAGCATTATATTATAGATAATATCATTGGATTGTTATGACTGGTGCATTTTTCTTAAGCAGCATTTTAATGTTGTAGGTAAATTTTACCTTTGTACTATTGGGTAGTCTCAATATTCCCCTCTAAAATGTGTATTCCCATTTTATGTTCATTTTACTTAATCTACCTCCAAACTGTTCTATGAAAATGCTTGAGTAAGTGTACTTGCATTCCACCACTGGTTCTGCTGTTATACATTACATCAGACAAAACTCTTCAAACATGCAAAACAAAATAACATCATTACAACTTGCTTTGCAACATTAATTTGGACATCCAAATGACTTAATGAACTAAGTTTAGAAATTAACTTAACTTAACATTTAAGTTTAGTGCCCTCTCACATATGAAGGCACTGGTTGTTTCTATTGTTGATCTTTGAAGAAAGTTTTAGGGAGGCCCCCCATTGCCACACAGTGGTGAACCAACAGCCTACAGCGAAGCTCACTGCAGCACAGAAACTACACGTACATTTGTGTTGACATTGGTGGGCATCTGGAGCAGACAGCAGTCAGCCGACTTCTCTGCTCCCTGCAGCCCCTGTCTTCATCATCCAGCATGTATCCAGTACATCATGCCATTATACTGCACATTGACATCATGTTATATAACTTTAAGTAACTCATGGTGCATTGCTCAATTCCAGTTGCAGATTTAGAAATGCACCCTAGTGAAGAGAAAGACCTGAGGACATTTATTACCAGAGTAATTTGTGTAAATTAAGTTGTAAAATGAACAAAAATGAGCAAAATCATTTTTAGAAAGTTTAGAGATGATCTGAGGCAGATGATGATCAGCACACTACATTTGTTGTTGTTGTTTTTATTTAACACTTTGGCAACGTGAACGCCTGTTTCCCATGCCAAACAAGCCCCTTTGAGTTGAACTTAATTGAATTATCATCCCTTTGTTTCAGGTTTAACTCGGCAGGCAGGTTTTTGTAAGGGGATGTGAATGAAGCAACACACTGCTCGTTTCTCTAAGCCTATGAATAATAGAGTCTGCTGGAGTCTCATTGTGGCTTAATAAGAAAGAGAGCACACAGATACACACACACTCACACATTCGTTCGTACACATACTGAGGGGTAAAAGCTGAAGAACTGAAGCGATAGATTGAGTGATCAGTGTAGCATACACACACATACACAAGAGATCAGGGTGTATGATCTGATGAAGAAAGGTAAAAGTTTAATGAAGCCAGCTTTGTTCTCATGAGATGAAAGAGTGGAAGAAAACGAGAACTAATCAACACTTATATGCTTGGAAGTTAAAGCAAGGCAAGTCTGACTCGGACTTGAAGTCAGAAGTAATTTCTCCGAATTTTAGCTGTCAATCCATCTTCCTCCCGGAAAAGTTTTATATATTCAACACCAAACTGCTTTACCTCCAGCTCTGACACTGCCGGTGAGCCAGAGCATGTCAGCCTCTCTGCAGATATATGACAGGTTTACGGAGGATGTAGAGAAGCTTGTCTGCTACACTGAGGCGCCATCAGCTGAGCCAACCAGACAGACAAACAGAAAAAGCAAGCGGCAGTGGTAAAATTACACACTGTCAGGATTAGACGACTGTTATCAAGCAGGAAAACAAAGCCTTTCTACAGGGAGTATGAAGAAGGTGATTAGAAGAAGTGGAAAGAGGGGTGTGGCAGCTCCAGAATGAGAGATCTGCATGTGTTGTTGTTGTTGTTTGAAACACTGTGACACATGTCCGGGATCAGCGCCAAGACTCAGCTGCCTCTCAGAGTATGTATGTATGTAGGTGTATGTGATGTGTGTATGTTTGTGCTTTTCAAATACTTGTGTCCAGGAGGTGAGTCACCACCACCAAGATGTCCAGGGTGAAGCAGAGCCAAATTGAGGCTGCAGTCCATTAGCAACTATTACCGAGAAACACAACACAAACAAAGAACACAACGCCTCACACGGCAGGCCCTTTTAGCACCAATTGTCAGCTGACAATAACCTTTTGTATATAGTAGCCTACTGATGTATTAATTGAGACTTCAATCATATGCTAGCATATGCAATAGTGTCTGTCTTAAAATGACAGTGAAGTGATAAAAACAAAAAAATGGACAGACTGGGATGCCGGAAGGAAGAGGGGACAAGAAGAAAGATGAGTTAAGTATCAGGCACACTAGCTGCACCATAGACCCGACGGTGAAGCTCCAGATCTGCAGGCTGTCTGAGGGATGAGATCCATCATTAGATGGAGACCCTGAAGGCCTAAGACCTGCCCTGACCATAACGTGACAGTCAGAAACATCATCAAACAGCCTGGAAATGGGCTTTTTTGACAGGTCAACAGGAGGATAAATATATCCGACCGTCTGATTCACCTTACCTGCTTCCTTCTTTTCTTTGCCTGTTTTTAACAACATAATTATTTTCCATAGATTTGGAATCGTTGCAGCAGGGTGCGTAGGCTGCAATATGAGCATAAAGGCGCACAGGAATGTTAGAGGGCAGATGTGACACTGACACTCAATTCAAGTATCTGGCAAAAACACACACACACACACACTTGTTTGTAACACTACTTATGTGGCAGGCAAAGGCACCAGCTGGTGAAACCCACTCATCCCTCTATTCACTGAGAACACGTGACTGTGGAGGGAAGGAGAGGAGAAAGGGAGGAGAGAGTAGAAAGAGAGGGCGGAGCAAGAAAGGGGCACAGGTGGAAACACTCGTCTTCAGGGATGTGCAGTTAAGCCTTAAATACAGACCAAAATGAGGAAAGTTTTCACAAAGCTGAGACAGACGGAGATTCTGGCCCCTACAACCTCTCTCTCTCCACTTCAGCCCCTTTGGCTCTTTGCTTGGAGGGTTTTGCTTTCTTAAAGGCTGTGTAGTGTGGATTATAAGTGGACTATAAAACTGTAAAACAACAAGTCTGCGCCGGTGCTGACTTAAGCCATATTGGCATTCTCATAGAACATGTATGTATATGAGAGTTTAAAACTGTTGAACTTTGACCGCAGCTGTGAACGTCTCTGAACAAAGATATCCAATAATAAATCATAAACATATTGACACCAAACTAAAACATTTGCCGCTACTGTTAATCACGTTAATCACTTTGTAGCCTGTGGTTTTTCAGATCATGATACATTCTAAAACTTGCAAATAGCAAAAAACTAATAATAAAGTATTTGAATTGCAATATGCACAGGTCATTAAATTAAAATGAACATTATATGCAGATTGTTTTGGGGGTGTTACAGCATTTACAGCTGAACAGTACATAACATAAGGTACGTCAACAGCTGCACATATAATCATGTGTATCCATGGTGATGGATGTTTTCTCCTTATTGAGTGACGAGTGCTTCCCACAATTTACCTGTTTATTCATACCCTCGTCTTTAATTTGCTGAGGGCTCTCCACATCTGCAAGTATGACTTATTACCATAGTGAAGTACAAGTTATAGGGATCTTTCGGAAAAGGGCCAATACTCAAGCTAATCTGACTTGTTCAGTAAGAGTGATCTTTTGGCTCAGCAAGTGTAAAACATGTGCTACATATTTTAATGTCAAAGTTTCTCAATGGACATGGCAGCCTTTCTTGCTTTACACACACAGAGTGATTTCTAATAAATACAATTTAACAATTAAATATTGGAATCTTACGATTTAGCATATTCCACCTAAAGATGGTATTTGGAATAGTTGCCAGCATCATAGGTCAGTTCGTAGATACAAAAGACTCCGTGGTTAGAAAAAATTCTCACCCATAAATATTTCATAATCACAACCCAGAGATAAATCAGCAAGATTTAAGCAACTAAAAAAAGACAGCACCCATTCATGTCTGTGCCTTGTTGATATTTAGCAGCAACAAACTGAACACAGTTAGATTTTAAAGACCAGAACATAAGCTCCATGACACTGCTGCCATCTGCAGGCAAAAACCTGCACATCCACAACTCCAGGAGAAGTAATCTGCCCTGAGGGCAAACAGATGGACTGAAGGAAGGGGAAACATGGGAAAAGAAACTCAAAACTTTACAAACACAGACATACACACATTAATTTCCACCTTTTATGAAGACTAGGGAGGAAGAGGGGATATTAATGAAGTACTAATGACGCACGACTCTTCCAGCTGGGAGAGAAATACGGCTATAGCGCACTTTAATTTGAATACTAATGAATATTTATTAAAATCTGTTTTTAAGACATGAGAATATGGACTACAAAATAATTATTTGTGTATGTGTGTGGGAGCAAATATGTACATGATTGTCTGTAAGGATCCAAAGTTCAGGTAGGCACAGGTACACATCCCTAGTATGACCACTCATGGATATCTCCTGTTGCATATGAAAGGCTGCAGACTAAAAGACTAGGCGACTGAAGGAAAGGCACTGTGTCATTTTCAGGATAGAAAATGTGAACAGGTGAAAATAAATTAAAATATATTATCATGTCTGCTGGTTCAGTGATAGAGGTATGTCTCTTACACAATATTTATACACATACTTGACAGAGGGATGACAGAGAGGGGAAAATGCCATATAGTAAACGGAATTTGGTACTCCACAATAAAATACACTGTGCGGCTGTATCAAACAGAGTAGACCAGTAGAGGGCAGATTCAGACCAGTAAAACCACCACTACTGTAGGTCTAAAAAGTACTGCATACAAACTCATAATTGTCATAGGAAGAAATTTTCTTTTTTTTCTGTCTACATTTAATTTTTTGGAACCTATAATACCTTGCAGGAAAACTAAATTCATAAGAAAACAGCAAAATTCACGTGAAATGATACATTCCAATATTATACATTAATTATTTCATCAATGTATTAACTCAAGTCTGAATAAGTTAGGTTGTGGAAACATTGGCACCCACTCCAAATATTTAAGTGTATAAATTAAACTATTTTATTCTATATCATGGTATAGACAAAACAATTAGTTATATACTTAGATTAATGTCTAGTGCAAGTTTACGGCTGCTTGTTTTTATATACAGTTAATTGTTAAGCCTACAGTGTAACTAAACCATTAGAAGATGGAGTCAGAGGGTAAACGCAGAGATATTTACTAGCCTGTATTGGCCTACAGCTGAGCTGCTTCAGATTTAAGGATCAGGCTTCTGCTTTGCTCGTTGCTCTAGGCATCAGAGAGGTCTGTCAATCTGTATGAGTTCAGCATTGTGATAGTGAGAAAAAAACTGAAAGGGCATGAGAGGACATGATGTGGTCAGGGAATCCTTCATAGCATAAACAGGAATACAAGAAGAGGAATAACTAGATACAAAAATGAACTGATAAGAATAAAAACTTGTTGCATGTATCAAAATTGATCATTGACTTCAATGTGGTACAGCTATCAGAAACGAAACAATAAATATTAGACTCAAGCCATGAGTGTTTTCCACTATACATGAAAGAAACACAAACACACACTCTCGTCTGCTGTTCTCAGCTTTTATACCCTGCGGGAGCTCCTAAATTTGATTAGATAAAGCCATATAAGAAAATACCACTGTATGGAAAGATGAGGAAAAAAGGAGACAGAGCCTGGGGAGACAAGACTGACAAATAAAACAGAGATGAGCAGAGGAATGGATCACGGGGCCATGAGGTCTACAAATAACCCACAGGGGGAGATTCTGTGGCTTTCCCATTGTTTTTATTGCCAGGCGCTAACCAGCAGCAAAGTCAGCCAAGCCTAACCTAAAGACGAGCACCAAATCACATGCTGTTCCCTGCACCTCCTTGAAGGCATCAAACACTCTGCAAGTGAAGAAAAGGTCTCTGATATACCTTAAGTACCGTTGCCGATGTGAGCACTTGCCTTTGCTACTGTAAATCTTGCTCTACTCCTGTTTTACATGTTATTATCTAACACAGTCTCTCTGTATTTCCTCTGAAGCCAATGTCTCTTTTCCTTTCGCTGTCACACCCAACCTCTTGGCTGCTTGACTTCCCTCCCCCCACCCCACCCCCGTCTGTCTGTAGGCAGACAGCAGGTGTTTTGTGACTCGAAGATCAGAGAGCCTCGAAGAGACGGAGCCCCTCTGAGCTAGGCTGCCTGTGTAGGAGGAGGAGAGAAAATGTATGCTTCCATTTTCAGAGTCTGTCTTCTGTCTTGCAACAGGAGAGAGTGCTCATCCCACCCCCGGACCAGAGTCACACCAGTGCATGTGTCTTCTCCATGTTACATGCTTGTGTATGTCTCCAACACACAGAGTGAGGAGCCTTTTTACTAAGAAGCATGTGAGATTCTTGCTGCTGAGTTGATGTGTCACTAGGGAGAAAGGCAGTGTGGGTGCACATACTAACATGGCAAATGAGGAGGAGAAGAGAGAGGGAGTGTGAGATAAAGCAAGAGACATTGAAACTGTTTTCTTTGGATGAAATATGCAGATGTAATGCTAAAATATAGTACAACTTTGCACTGACTGAAAAAAAACCTTTTTCAGGTAACCCAATTCCACAGCACCCTACTCTCTGACCTAAAACTATAGTTTTAGTGATGCTGACTCAGACTCTGCCATAACTCTCTCTTTCATGTAGTGAGAGAGTAGTTTGTGTGAGTTATACTTCATTTGTCCCCATGTAGTGATGATTTCTGTCTTAATGACGGGAACGTTCTTAATGCCAATCTGATCATGTGTAGACCAGTTCCTCTTTCTCTCTCACCTGCTCTTCTTTTCTCTAAGGCCAGTCTGCAAGAGGTACGTACATTTAAAGAGGAACACCTATCTCACCTTGATTATGTATTCTAAATAGAAAACATCCATGGAAACAGCATAGCTTCCAACTTGTGGGTGGATGACTGTATGGAGTGCAACAGTTATTTCTGTATGACATGATTCTCCCCCTGAAAACATCTTTCCTCGCCTACTCTGACTTGCTTCTGCTGTTTTTGCTGTTTGTGGAATTTATCTGACACACGCAGCTTGTGGTTGATACAAACCATGTGGACCATCATGTAGGTAAAAGTACTGCATTAACTTTTTAATGACCATGTTATGTTATTTTAAGTCATATTCATGTGAAAATATTAAATGTGCCAGTTGTAGTAAAGTACCTAATTGACAAATTTGAAGAGGTACCTTAATGCCCAAAATCATGATGGCTATTTTTTTTATATTTTTAAAAATATAGTTTTAGACAAAATTAGTTATTGCTTGATTGCAGAAATTATACATAATCAAAAAGGAAATTAACTGTTGAATGCAGCCCTAATTCAGACTCCAAAGTAGTCCAGTTGTTTGCCCACCAATCACCACTGTGTCCAACTGCTCTAAAATATTGCATGATTGGAAGGGATGATGGACCATTTTCCTTTCCAGTTCAATGCCTTTGTCTACCTCCCGCGCATACATGTCACTGTCAACTAAGTCTATATGTATGTCTAATTCATATAATGTATATATTTTTAAGTGTACTTAACTGACTTCATCTGAAAATATCTACTTCTGTCATTGAATTCAAACTGCTCCTAAATCATTCCATCCCACAAGCTGCCTTATGTATGTATGTTTTTATCTTATACATTGTTTTAACACCACATGTTTTAATCTGCAAATTCTGCAGGGCCAAAAACAGTCACAAATTGGATACTCACACTAAACATAAACACAAAACCCTGATCGGTTTTGTACTTTGGCAAAATTTGTTTTTCTTTTATTCAATTCTCCTACTGAATACAAGAAAAAACAAGGAAACTATGTAGCTGCACGTGCAGACAGTTATGCTCCATCTACTCTGCATAATTCTAAGTTCAGTTTTAGCCCAGCACAGTCTTCAGCAGCCCAAACATGTACAATACTACGCCAATAATTAGGGATGCAGGATAATTGTCAATCCGATCAATTATTGGCCGATACTTGGCATGTTTTCATTATCGCAATCATTTAAGAAAATTTAATTTTGCCCGATAATTTAGCCAATTATCAAACAATGCTTTAATATGCGTAGCTGCTGTTGTCTAGCTAATGACATCATATTGCTGCGCCTGGATTGAGCCATGCAGATGGCAGCGAGAGCCAAGCAAACATGTCGTTGACGGTTTTTCATAGTTTCAAAGGAAGACAGCTCTTTTGCAATATGCAATTCGTGTTCTGCAAGGGTTCAGAGAGAAGGTTAATGTTCAGTGGCTGAATGAAGACTGTAACATGAAAAGGACATTACTGCAATTTTAAGTTTTGTCCAATTTGTCCAACAACCAGATCATTGATCGTTTTGGGCAATAAATCAGGCATCGTTACCTCCCCCCTTTAAACTCAACGCCAGACTTCAAACTGGGGGTAATCTGGCCTGTTTCTAAAATTAGTTGTAGAGAATCAATTCAGGTTTGAAATTAGAGCTGCTGTGCACCCTGCTGGTCAGAACAAGCTTAACTTTTTTGTAAGAGTTGCTGGCTGCTGGAGTGAGCCCAAAGAGTTCAGGACACTGCTAAAGTTCCCGTGGACCGCACAGCCGTGGTTTTGGCAGGGAATGAGCTTGAGCCCTTTTTGTAACCGGTTGGCTACTCCATCAACTCCACCACCCTAGTGTCCATGTATATCATTTTTGTGTTTCCTCATCATTGCCAGCTTCTGTTCTCCACATCACTTCTGGGGAGCCATTAACCAGGGGGCTCAGTCTGGTGTGTCTGATGAGGACAGCTGCTGGGTTAAACGACCCCATCTGTATCTAAATGATATAATCAGTCCTAATAGAACGGGGACAGATCAGTCCCACTGCTGTCAACCATCAGAGAACAAGAGGTCACCTTCATTATGGGCACAGCCCACCTGATTGGGAATCCTCAGAGAGACTCACCTGAAGCTGTGCGACTGTCTATATGTGTATGGGACTAAGTGTGTTTGGGGACTATTAGCTATGCATAAAGTGTTAAGAGTGTTGTTTGTCTTCCAACAAGCTTACAACAACTTTTTGCTGATGTTCTGTCCTACAGCGCAGAAATTTTGTGGCTGCCACAAACTCTGCTCAGGAAATGGATGGGAATTATTGATGGGAAGGTGTTTGCGCCTCGCACCCGGAGGGGATAATCCGTCAAAAAGTGTCAGTGCAAAGGTCATACAGGCATAAGAGCATGCTGAACTTGAACCCTCTAAGCAGGGTGTTTAGAGTGACTGTCCCAAGACAGACAGAGCCCACATTAATCCCAATCCAGCTATATATCCTGCCTGAATTTCCTTGAGCAAGACCCACCACACTCACAAACAACAATCAAACAACAAAAAAAACGTCAAATACTTCTCTAATTACTTTCCCTGCCTTTTCTCTCCAACTTGAAAGCTTCTCCATTTGGACTCATGTTACATGTTTGATTTTTCATTTGATCCTCACTAAGAGCACTAATAGCAGCTTTGATCATGTCAAGTGCGGCACTTACACTACACTAGTATAATCACTAACTCTCCTAATGTAATCCCTCACTTCTCTTGACACCATCTACAGCTTTCTTAAGGAGCTCTCTCCGTCTGTCTATGCAACAGGGCTGCCGCTGAACTTTCCACCTCACTCTCAACTCAATTCTCAGAACTCAGTCTCCCGCTCTTACTGGTCTTCTTAAGTGCCTCCACTCTTGACTATTTCTACTGAGTACATGTTTTTATGTACGCGCGGGCGCAGGAGACATCTCTGTCTAATGACACTGGCATGATGGCGTGTGGGGTGGTCACAGCATCTAAAACAGAGATCCTGGGGAATGAAGCAATGGAAAATTGTCTCTCCTCTCTGTTTTTCTCACCATGTGGGCAGGGAGCCAGAGGTGAACCAGGGTGAACTACATCCCAGTGATGAAAGACTGAGACACTTAGCAGACTGCAGCATTTAGACAGACGATGATGTAAACACAAATGCACACTATACAAACAAACATCTTGCATTGATTCCTAGAGGACACTAAACTTGTTGGCTGTAGGTTTTCTCCTAACAAGCGGCTCATCTAGCCCCCATCAGTGTAAACACAACTGTTATGTAAGACACGGAGGACAGCAAGTATGTGCGTGCGTGTGGGAGTGCATCCTAATGTGAGCGTTTGTGTACAGTACGTGTTCTCGCATGAGTGTGTACTTGCAGGTGTGTTCACGTAAGTGACTCTGTGGAAAGTGGCCCGACTTGGCTGAATTCACCCAAAGGCTCATGGGAAATCAGTGGGCGGACAGGTATGGATCGGTGACAGGAGGAGGAGGGCGGCAAGTAGGTTGGATTGGGTTCACTCTCTAACACACTTCAACGCTCTCGTTCTCTCTGTGTCTCTCGTGTCTCTCCCAGGGATTCTTTCTCTTCTTCTCTTCAAAATAACTGAACCTGTTCTGAGTGCTTAGCTTCGTTTGAGAGGTGCGTGTTCAACAGTAACACGTCTCTCTAAGCTCTTGCGGTGGGTGGAAATACTGCTCCAGGTATTGGGATAACAGTGATCACAAAGTTTTAAAACTACACCTCATCACTAAAACTCTAACAGTACATTTAACCAGGCTTTATTTTTTGACCAAGGTCAGGGACACAGACCAAATGATCTGCCAGGATACCTGCCAAGCGACACTTAAACGTATGAATGCTTTAACTCACTGGTGATACCATGAGCTGTAAGAAAACATAAAGAGCGGCTCGATTCCAATAACACAAAGAAAAGAAGCACAGCTTGTTCTCCTTTCATCAGTCTCTGTGAAGCGTCACATACACAGGCCTGTCACAGAGACAAAGAGGCAAACAAACATTAAACAACTCTACAAAAAGGTCTCGTGAAAGGTAATGAAAAAACTGTATGCCCGTATGTTCATACGTGTGTGTCTGTGTCTACATGTTTTATTGACACCACAGTGACTCACTATTGTTCTCATCTCTTTTTCTTTTCCTTCCATCCTCTGCTTTACAGGGTGGACAAAATAAAGGAAACAGAATAAAATACACCCTGTGTCTTTCTGTGGCCACTGCTGCCACTAGCAATGCAGGTTTCATGTAAATGCACAGACACTGCAAATGATGTCAAGTGGAGAAGAGAAACTGTGAAAACTATGACAACAGTTCAGGCAGTTTGTCCAGTTTGCTAAAGTGCAAACTGGACAAACTTCCCTTATGCTTCCTCTTTTAGAGATGACACATACTGCTCATTTGTTTTCAAATTAATATACCACACATGGTGCTAATTGTGATTTACAGTCTCATTAGCAATTTCGTGCTTAACAATTCAACAATTTAAACATTCTAAGTTTGACATCACTGTATTCATCCAATTGGTAGTATTTACTATAGGCACATGTACTGTTTTACAGTGTAATGTATTGTAAGCAGCACAGGCATTGACCGATACACCCGCCAACATGGGAGTAAGAGGAGTACTGAAACTTATTTTTTCCCATTTCAAGCACTGATTGTCTTTCTGTTGCATTCTGCTTTTCTGTCAGCACTGTCTCATTCCTCTTTTCTGCATTTCTCTTCCACTGTAGTCTTTTGAAATATATACCGTGTGCTCCTCTCTCCTGCTGCTCAGCCTCCTCTTTTATTCTGCATGGGTGACAGAGAAGAGGAAGCAGGACGAAATGAGGCATGCAGGGCAGCGGTGGAGAAAAAGAAACTCTCAAGGCTTCACAACTTTCCTTTATCTATAATATATAGTGTGGCTGATTCACTAAGTCTCCTGGCTTCACTGTGAAGCACTCCTCCGCTGAACCATTTCTATTCTAAAACTCTTCAAAATATACTTTTCCCTGTGAAAAGGCTGGGCTTTAACACTGCAGCTTTAAAATGATGCTCTCAGGGTTTTTTTCTCTTATGTTCATTTATCCATCCCCCTCTTATCGACCCATCACTGGCAACCAATTTTGTCTATTAAACCTACTATCGTTTACTCAATCTTTTCTGCTTCTTAAGTCTTAATGCACCCTTTGGAAGGATGGACAAGGACAAGGGAAGAGGAAGACAAAAAGTCAACAGTGGTGGGAAAAAAACACAGAAAAGCAGCCAGAGAGAGAGACAGAAGAGTGTCTAATTGAGAGTAACAAATACATTAACAGGTAAACAGCATTGTAATGATGTGTTTCTGGAATGCTTTCATTTGAAATGTATAGGGATGCACCTAATGATTTATAGCCGCACTAGTGCCGTGGCTCTAGGGACTGTCAGTCAGTTGGTCCTATACTTTGATCCAGACTGAAATATCTTAATAATTATTGGACAGATAGCCATGCATTTTTATATAAACATTCATGATTTCAAGAGGAGGAAGCCTACTTACATTGGTGGTTCCCTGACTTTTACTCTGGCACCATATCTCAACAACTGTTAATATTAATATTCTCCTTAGGTGAAATTATATTGACTTTGGTGATCCCTTAACTTTCAATCTGGTGCCATTATTGGCTCAAGATTGGTATTTTAACCAACATTTACAGACTCACAGAGCTGCTAGGATGGCTGTAGACTCCTAGTCTTGTTTTCATTATCAGTTAACCTGCTGATAATTTTATCAATAAGTAATTAAGTCCAAAATGATCAAAACTGCCCATCACAATTTCCCAGAGCTCAAGTTGATATATTAGTCCAATACAGACCAAGAGTCTACAACCCAAAGATATTCCTTTTACAATCAAATAAAACAAGAAAGACAAAGAAAACTGCAAAACTGCAAAAAGTACAACTAAGTAACTAAGTACTTGCCCGTCTGCAACTGGTCCAAAATGCTGCTGCTCGTCTCGTCTCTTAACTGGCACAAGAAAGTATGAGCACATTTCACCTATTTTAGCTTCACTCCACTGGCTGCCTGTTAATTTTAGGATTCATTTTAAACTTCTTTAATTTGCTTTAAAGCTTTGAACGGCCTTGCCCCACCGTACCTCGCCGAGTTACTGCACCCCTACATTCCCAGCCACTCTCTCAGGTCAGCTGACCAGCTGCTCCTGACAGTGCCTAGAACTAGGCTAAAACTTAGAGGAGAATGAGCCTTTGCTGTTGCAGCACCAAAACTTTGGAATGTACTACCACTATACATCAGACAAGCCTCCTCACTGTTTCATTTTAAATCTCTGCTTTTTCTACTCTGGCTTTTAACACCAGGTAATCGTGACTGATGTGATGTAATTGTGTTGTGTGGCAGAGCATTTTATTCTCGTTATTTAATTATTGATTTGAATTAATTTTATATGTTTTTATTAGCTGATTTTATTATTTTATTTTATTACTTTTATCCTATTGTGTCTCTTATTGTTCTGATGTACAGCACTTTGGAAACCTTGTGTTTGTTTAAATTGTGCTATATAAATAAAGTGGATTGGATTGGATACAGTGTAAGTACAACATTTATTTCTAAAGACAAAAATAGACAGCTTTTGCAGACTAGAGTAATGGAACACAACTCAGACACTGACCAGCTAACAGGATCAGACCATTTGTGTGTGTGCGTCTGTGCGCGTGTGTGTGTGTGCAAACTTGTTTGTTTGTGCGTCACTCATAAATCCTGAATGAAGTTTCTATTATTTCCTATATCTCTCGGGAGAGGTTAATTCTATCCAAACAGGCACTCAAATCTTAAACAAACACGCACATGTGTACAACA